>QLNU02014795.1:91325-105353 GCA_006491805.2 Dysdera silvatica | reverse complement strand
ATGTATACATATATATATTTTTTCTTTTTACCGAATACAGATATGGCTATAATAGGACCTTACCACCGTAAAAAAGGGCAGGACTCTGCTTCGGATAAGCAAAAATGCCGGATAATCCAGAAATAATGAAATTCTGGTGTAAGAGTGTAAAGAAATATAAAATTCATCAAAAACGCTGTGATTATGATCGTCACGAGTTTTCTCTCTTGCAGGGTACTTACCACCCATTCCTTTATCCCCCCACCACCAAGATCAGATGACTTGGGTTTGACTATTTTAATATAGTAGTTATTAAATCTTCGAACGCTTAACCACTGAGGACACTTCGGTTTGGAGAGAAGAATTTACAGCAAAAATACTTAAGGTGGTGAACTTATGTATCAGCTGCGACATACCAGTCGATATACAGGGTGAGTCAAAAGTTCGCAAAAACTTTACACATGTTTCCACTTTCTGTATGCCTTGTTTGAATTTAAGCTGGTCTAAAATGATGTCATGTGTTTGCTGATTTTTGAAATTAAATTCCAGGCTTCTTTTAAGGAGTAAATTGCATTTACCTTTGTTAAGCGACAAAATCACATCCTTGACCTACTTAACGTTCAGATTCCTAGAGAAGTCACCATCAAGTTTATTGAGGAGCAAGTTTAAATCTATGAATGAAGATTCTTCTACTTTCTTTTCCCTTTTTCACCCTTTTTTCTTTTCTTTTTATAATACATTCACCCATTCTGAAAATTTTGTAAACAATATGGTTGTCCAGGTGGCTTGATATTCTAATATTGTTAAACAAATGGCTTATTCCAAATGGGTAAAGGGCCTTTTCTTTGCAGATTAGATAATTTTCTAAATAAAGTCTGTGTTTTATGTCTGGTGTAATGTTAAGGATTCTAATTTTAATGTTTTTGAAGTCATGTTCTTGAAAATGCTTCATTTCTAAATCCGTCTTGGGTGAAAAATTTTTTACATTAGACCTATGCAGGTTCATCCGTATATTTAGGCAACTACCAGTTTGTCCAATGTACTTCTGTTGACAAGTTTTACATATAATCATGTATATGCAATTAAACACTTTACAAAAAGTGTGTAGGGAATCATTTTGATGGTTAGAGTCATGCGCAAAACTCATGGACGGACAGGTTTTGCATCTACTGTCAGAACACTTTTTGAAAATAAGGAACACATCTTTTAAGTCAGGTGGAAGTTTAATAAAAGCATAGCTTACATTGTTAGAAGTAGGCGGTAACACATTTAACATATTATCCCTCTTGCCTGACGGATAATACGCATCCCTTTTCATACAGCGCGACGGATGCTTCTGCATTGAAATTGCCTTAGTTGTAACAGGCGTTATTAGTCAGAATATATATATATATATCACCAGCGCCTCGTTGCCACCGGGAATTTCATGATTCTGAGATAAGCTATTAAATGCATGCATGGTTGTATCAAGGGCGGATCTAGAGAATAATTTCGTGGGGGGACAAGCTGGGAAACCAACGTAGACTTATACGAAAATTCGGCTACGAATTTGGGTAAAATTGCGTAAATTTAGCGCTCTCGGAGGAGGGGGATCTGGATACGCTCTTGATTGGCATAAACGAAATGTTATGAGTGACATTTCGCGAGCAATATTTTTGCATGGCTTGTTTGCCGCTATATAAAGAAATTCCACATGATAGGCATAAGAACACTCTATGAGAATGACGGTTTTATATAGTGATCGTAAATTATCATAGTTTCACAAAATAATCGTAATGAAACTAATCAAGCCGTACGCAATTCGTGCGGTCCTCTACAAACCGATTTCAATTAAAAAAAGTATTTTACGATAAATAAAAGAACGCTGGTTATAAAAATTTTAGCTCTTTATATGATTTGCTATGCTATTTTAAAGTGCTCTAGAACTTTTTGATTTCTAATATAAATGTACTGTATTTAAACATACAATATCTATATTACTATAAACAGGTTAGCTGCTTAATGGAATGTTTTTATT
This sequence comes from Dysdera silvatica, assembly GCA_006491805.2. Taxonomy (NCBI): domain Eukaryota; kingdom Metazoa; phylum Arthropoda; class Arachnida; order Araneae; family Dysderidae; genus Dysdera; species Dysdera silvatica. The sequence goes on along the minus strand of QLNU02014795.1, from coordinate 103,357 downwards.
TTTTAAATAAGATTTGGACCATAGATTGTTTAAAATGTAAACAATATGATAAATAAATAAATAAATAAATAAATAAGCATATAACATCATCTGCATTACAATTTGTATTAATATTTTTAAATATTAAATCATTTATCTTTTTAGCGGGAGAAAATAATTTTCGAAACACTATGTTACCAATAGTGTTTTACACTATATAAGAATTTTCAATATAGAACACAACATTCGTTATATAGAAAATTTCTTTATAGGAGACCAAATAAATCTAGTACCTCGGTTACAGAAGAATAACGACTCAACGTGGGTCGATTTGCCGTAAACCAATTTTTAGTAGTTTCTCCTTCATCTTTAATTTTTTTCCGAATGCAACAGTAGTCACTGAAACAACAGAAAAGACGAAAATCAAAAATTAGTGTTTGCTCTATTCGATGATGTGTTTCGAGAGCATATTTATCAAGAATTTATTTACAAGTAAATTTATTTTAAATATTAAATTATCAATGCACTTTTATGCCTATCGTTGGTTGTTTCTGACCATGCCCTGTCTAGCAGACAAGGTGTTGGTAGTACTGAAGAATAGTTGGTTGTTCGTAGAGAACAAAGATACCATGATAGGTAACTGATATCACCCCATAGCGAATAGTACGCAATGTTTCTACGTGAGCACCCTCCTTTATAAAAAATCCAAAAAGACCACCTGGGATAGCAACTTGTGGTCGAAAAAGCAAACCTGGTAGACACGAGTTTGAATTTCCACATTTGTACTTCTACTGAGCATATTACTGATTATTATTCCAGGTAATTATGCCTTTATGCAAAAACAACACAACACACACTAAGTTATTCACATTTTAAATTGGCAGATGTTCAAAACAGTATCTATACAATTTTAATAAGAAAAATAATTATAGTAACCACCAAAATTAAACTCCTTTACACTTTATGTGTGCTGATCTTCTTTTATATAAAGTTTAACGTCATAAAATTATTCAAAACACCTTTTTTTCAGTTACATCCATAGGCGTAGAATTATATGGGTCCATGGGGCCCGAGCCCCAAATAATTTAAAATAAATTGCAGTTTTACATATACTCTAATATATAAATATACATAATATGTGCTTGGGATATCGCCTGAGAAAGTTTAAAAAAATAACCGGATAATTGTAAATGATGACTACTTTTTTTCCTGATTAAGAGAAATTCCTAAAATAAATGTGAAAATTTTACACGGCAATAAATTACGTCGTATCGTACCTACGGCGAGGCAAAACTGGTACCCATGGAAGAGAACGAACGTATTACGTAAGGCCGTTTTTCACTACAAAATTTATAAGCTCTATAGTATGGATGTTGAATTGATACACTATATATAGAAGTGTGGCTTCAAACAAATAAGAACATGGAAGCAAATAGGGTAGACATTGGAATTCTGGTTTTGGGGCTTCGGTCAGGGTGAAGGCAAAAGGAGAAAAAACCCAGAGGCCGGCGCGATTTTTTTTACAATTGTCAGTAAAAACGTCTATAAAAAACAAGAAATATCTTAAGAGTTTCTATATTAGAAGGAAATATTTTAAAAAATCAAATAAGAAACCTCGAAGTCAGGCTTGTAGCCAAGATGAAGGGCCAACTGGGACAAAGCAAAGGGCATATGGGGCACAGGGCACCCGGAGATTGTTTTGTTCTATATATATGTAGATAGCATGATGGGGCAATTGGGGCACAAGCATGGGGCAACTGGGGCCACGGCCCTTCTGGCCCCGGCTTGACTACAGGCCTGCTCGAAATTCTATGTATATGGAAACCTCGAAGTTCTATGCATATGGAAACCTCGAAGTTCTGTGCGTATGGAAACCTTGGAGTTATATATATTTATATAAAAGAAGGATATATATTTAAAACGAAACCTCAACAATCCGTTAACATTTGAAAACTTTGAATGGGGGGGGGGAGAATATGCCAAACTTTCTAGGGGGCCGTAAATCTGGTCCCTGCATTGTCTGAGGTCCCATGATGAGAAGACATTACAGTGAAGTTACAGTTTAGGGATCACGCAAAAATTGCGCAAAAGTAATCATGACTGAAAATCCGCACATTTACCATAACTTTCGACACAGTTTCCGTAATGACTGAAAACTTGTCATTTCCCGTAATAATTATAATAATTACAGACAATCCGTAATATTTGGCAGCTACGAGACCTGAGTTCGTTGCCGAATTTTTGCTCAAACAGGTGGACTTTCAAAAGGAAAAAAAATCAATTATTCGCATCGCGAGATTCCTGGCCGGAAAATTCATTTTTGATTTTGATGAACAATGGCCGTAAAACCAAATTCACAATTTGCGATTTAAAAAAAAAATAAATAAATAAATAAAAAGCCCAGGCTTGTTTTGAGCGACAAATTTGTCGTCCATGTTTACGATTTTGACGACAATTGTTTCTGTTGGCAACATTTGTCGCTTTGTTGCCATGTTAACTCAAACCCTATTTATGATAATAATGCCCGGTGTTGCTTTAACTTCGATCGGGATGGTGTAATAGGAAAGCGTTCTTTTAGCATGGGGAGGCCGTTAGCTCGATAATTTATTCGGACAAGTGCTATTAATTAAATATTAATCGGGTTTCTGACACCATTTGATGGCGAAATGATATTGGCATTTTATTGATAATAGGACAAACTATTTATTGATTCGTTGATTGAGGTCTACAATATAGGCCAATTAAATGCAATATTTAGATGCATTCCTTAAGTAGAATTGAAGTACACTCCATTTGAAGCGATTAACCATACCCAACGAGTAAGAACCAGTGCCGTATTTACCAATGGGTTAAATAGGCTAAAGCCTAGGGTGGTAAAATTTTCGAGAGCAAAAAATTTGCGAGGACGCGGCTAAATTTTTTGGCCAATTGAATTATTTTCTCAAAAATGTTTTCCTCCTACCGAAATACGGCATAGGATTTCTTCGCCCGCCATATCACAATGGGCACCCACATAAGAATTTTTAGGGGATGGGCTGAGAAAATTATTACCTCCTTCTCAAGGCTGTCAAACATTTTAGTGAATGTACAAGATACTAAAATGCTGCAAAAATAATTGATATGTTGAAATAGGTAATGAGCTAAAAAAGTAACTTATTTTAAAATGTAACTATAAAACTTTTGAAAGTAAATGCTTAGCAGAATCGGTCAAATTAAATTTTTAAACGGAAAGGTGGCTCGAGCCCCCTCTGTCCCCATATGGGCGCCCATGCATACCACCTATTTAAATGGAAGTAGGTGGCGTATATACCTGTCTTTTCTCTTATGAAACATTGCTGTAAAAGCTGAAAAAGGAGAAAAGAGAGATAAATGTAGTTCTTTTATTTAAGACCATGGGCGCTAATATGGGGGGCAAAGGGGGGGCTAGAGGCCCCCCCCTAGCCGTTTAAAAATTTTATTTGCCCGATTCTGCTATGCATTTACTTTCAAAAGTTTTACAGTCACATTTTAAAATAAGGTACTTTTTAGCTCATTACTAATTGTCAAGCAATATCAATTATTTTTGTAGCGTTTTAGTATCTTGTACATTCACTGAAATCAAACAACTACTACATTCACTAAAATGTATGACGGTCTTGAGAAGAAGATAATAATTTTTCTCAGCCCCCTCCCCCTAGACCTATTCATATGGGCGCCTATGTTTAAGACCATGGTAATAACTAAATCTTCTTCTTCTAGAAGATCGTTTTCTTGTTTGAAACGAATAAAATATTATTTGAGATCTATGTGTCAGAAAACAGATGGAATAATTTAACAGCTTTATCAATTAAATCGGGTATATCAGAATCAATTTCATTTGAAGCCATTGTTAATGGTTTTGTAGGAAAAAAATGTAGATAGTAATATTTTTAAATACTTATGGCTAGCCAAAGAAATACATTTAATTATAACACTTTACTTAAGTTTTAAATTATATGTTAATAATTCTGCATTAAAAGACGTGATATTTTTTATTGATTAGAGTTATCAGTTTTGCAACTGTGAAAAATATATTAGATGCCAATTTTAATCGCTATTTACAATTGCATAAATTACTTACTGTCGATTTTTGCTTAATGATATTCATAACTTATTTATATTTTAGAAATAATATCTAGTAATAAGTTTGGAAAAGCACTTACCACATTTTTGGATCAATTTTATAGCAACAGAATGACTGTTTTCTTCCTCAGCATTAAAGGATATTATAATAAGAGGAAACAACATTCACATGAAAACATTGAATAAAATCACATTTCCCCGATCACTGTTTCCGATGAACGATAGAGTAAATGAAATAAACTCTCGGTGTCAAAGATTTAAAAGGTTTTGGAGGCACAAACCAGCTTCTTCGGCTCATTTCTGTAGTATTGAAGTTTCACTATCTACATTTTATGTGGAATAAAGTTGTTCAGTTGCTTAGCGATAGCATAACAATAACACTTGAATAATTTATTTTTCAAGTCGATTGCCTGAAATGTCTACAACAGAAAACATTTCGACAAAAGTCAGAAACTCACATAAATGCATTCATTAACAATCCCAGTTGTTTTCAAGTAAAACTTCAAAATTCCTTTATTTTGCGCGTAACGCCATTTTCCTGCGATTTTTTTCCAAGTGCTCATCTGTCTTTCTAATATGCTCTCTCATCTGTCGGCCGTTAGCCCCAAACACATTTTCAATATATGCAGAAGCCTAAACCTAATTTTCAGGTAATCTCTCATGTAGTTACTGAGGAGTTCACGAAGGGTTGCCGCCTTCAACAAACTTTATTCACGCCAACGTCAAATGAAAGTACAGCCAATGTTACTACAATGGATAAGATTAAAGGAACTCTGTTGCGCCGCACGCACACAGAGAAAATGCATTATTATATTAGTTGAAATATGTTATCTATCATTAAACATTTATTAACGATTGTCATACTTTCTATGAAATGCAATAATATGTCAAAGTTGCGAAGGAATCAAACAAGATAAAATGCTGCTTATTTAATATATATACGTATAATCTTCAAACCTGAATAAAGTGTCATTAACCATTTGGTTTCGGGAAATCGATTTGTAAATAAAAGCAACTATTATTTAACTAATTAAAATTTTCGCAACCAGTTATAAGAATTATCGTAATCAATTAACAACTATCATCAATTATTATTCAATTATCAGTTATAATTCAATCAATCATCAATTATTATTCAATTATCAGTTATAATTCAATCAATCATCAATTATTATTCAATTATCAGTTATAATTCAATCAATCATCAATTATTATTTAATTATCAGTTATAATTCAATCAATCATCAATCAGTTATAAATCAATCAATCGTCGTAATCAGTTATAAATGAATCAATCGACAATTATAATTCAATTAATCGTCAATCATCTTTCAATCGATCGTTAATTATCATTCAACCAATCAATTGTCGGTTGTCATTCAATCACTCGTTAATTATCATTCAACCAATCAATTGTCGGTTGTCATTCAATCAATCGTCAATTATGAGCCAATCAATCAATAAATTGTCATTCAGTCGATCACCAATTATAAATTAATCAATCAATAAATTATCATTCAGTCGTTCACCAATTATAAGTTAATCAATCAATTATCATTCAAGTAATTACTAAAACAATTATTCAAAATATCGTGGAAATTTTTATGCTGTTACAAGGGCTATGCTAATTACGCTTTAGGAATAATCGATACAAAAGATAAAGGTTCATTTTAAATAATAATCATCATTGGTGTAACTAAGAAGCAGAGGTGGAGTACTAAGCTTACCCTAGAAAAAATTTAGGCCATCCTGGGAAAAATTTAGCTCACCCTAAGAAAACGAAAATTGCAAATTAATACTATATGCAGGATATTGGGTTCGAGGGAACGGCCTCCCTAGACGTCAAGTGCAGCTACGTTAATGATCATGGGGTAGTTTTAAAGAATAGTTATAGGATAATATAAAAAACATGATAAAAAGGTTTTAAAGTATAACTTCAAATTGAATAAAAATATTTTCCCTCATACATTTTACCATAGATCGTACATACGTGTACATATTCCTCCTTTCCCTCTCTACTTTTAGAATACAGTACGTATAGGAAAAAAGTAATAATTTTTACATAACTTTGTTTCCGTTTTCGATAGTAATATTTTATTAAATATAAATAATGATTATCGTTAATAAAATAAATGAATCATCTTAATATCTCGAATTCGTTCTTCGAAACTAAAATCTTCGTGTTTCTTAAATTCTACGTGTCCTCAACTCCGATCAATTCCTTAATACAATGTCTAAATTCAAATATAGTTTAAAGTTTATCCTAGTTCAATTAATATAATCGAAAGATTTATGTATTTTATAATTATTATTTTTATATACATATATGTAAATGACATGGTGCTCAAAGTATTAACAAAGGGACTATGGGGTTATTTTTCCCTCAAACGAGAATTGATTAATGAAGAAAATTAAAAAATGCATATAGCGTTCCGATAAACAACGTTAAAAAAATGGAAAAGAATTAATGGCCTTTACATACTCGCTACAGCGAAATTCAAAAAAGGTGAAAGTTGTCTAAATAGACAAATTGGCGCTAAAGAGCCAATTCTGAGATTTTCGATAATCTAGGTCGCGTCCCTAACGTTTGTTAGTTTTGTTGCTACAGCAACGTGTTGGATCCCTAGTAAACATACACGGTACTCCACCCAAAATGCTCCCGAAACTTCAGAAAAAGGTTACTCAGTTTTCCTAACTTATATTCATAACCTAATTGTTATTTCTATGCAGATTATCTGCAATGACTATTAATAAGTTAGCTAAGAGTTGCAACATAATGTTTATATTGCAAAAACGGCACTTATTGAGATGCACTTTAACGAATTAAAATTGTAAGTCACATAAATTAAATTGAAGCATAATTGAAGTAAATAAGAATATATACAGGGTGGCTAGGAAAAAGCAGCGCTCTGACGAGAATCGGTATTCTTGGCAGAGGAAGAACATTCTTATGTGTAGAAATAAGAATCTTATTTCTTAATTAATCTTAATTAATTTTTTAATTAATCTTTACTCACCTTTTCTTAATTAATCTTTCTTAATTAATCTTAATTAATTTTAATTAATCTTACCCTATGCATAATTATATACCAGAGTAGATAAATCGATTATAACGACTTCCATGGAACTGTGAAATGTGGTCACGAGTAAACGATATTTTTCAAAATCATAGTTCATAGTATAGTAAAATATACTCTTAGGGTTTTTATAAATTGTTTTGATAGTAAAAGTATCAAAGTTGTGGGATTTTAAAATCAAATACAAATATACTTAATTAAATGAATTTAATTACTGTATGTATTAAATTATATTTATAGCAACGTTAAATACATAGTTACGCTTCTCTAATTAAAAAACTGCAGAAAAAATACAAAAGTATATAATAGAGAATATAAATGTGATCAATAACAATTATTATTTTCATAATACTATTCGGGAGCATAGAAATTCAAAAATTATGTGGCGGTTCAAGCAGCTTTAAAAGGATCAAGCGGTTGACGGTCTGGAGTACAATGTATTTTGTTATTTAATGGAGGGAGCCCTCTCTTTTCAACGCCAGTGATAGTAATGACGTCATAAGAGTGCAGATTTAAGGTTTTTATGGGTCTTAGTGTGAAAGGATAGCTTCTAAAGAATGTGGCTATCGTGGCATTCAATCAATAAATCATGATTTTTTTCCTAAAGTTTATTTTCTTCAGCATTCAGGTTTATTGGAGAAGGGTTGAAAAACCAGATTATTTTACCTGATAGCTGTATATGCTCTAAATTTTGATTGTTGCAAAGAACGTTCTAGTAAAATGGCTGCCCGCCTAGGCATAGATGCAGAGCTGTCCTGAAGAAAATTATTGAGAGTATGCAGTGCTGTCTTAATTAAAGAGTATTGAAATTGCGGGGTTACTGGACTTGGTGACGCCATCGCGTCGCGCTGACTGGCATTTGACTGGTCGTCTGTCATATGTCCAAGCCAAAGGTGGCAGTTGCTATTTTCATCAGTTTTACATTTCTCTCCTGGTCGCACGCAGGATATTATTTTCAGGCTTGGAAAGTTCAGGGGTTTTCCTCACTTTTTTGCCATTCAAGTTTATTTTGTAAAAGACTAGCAAAAAAAAAAAAAGCTGATTTTTCGTTGAAAATTGCCCAAAAACCAACACATGCAACAAAACCAACACTTGAGACCTTGGGAGTACGCGACACGTACTAAAAAATTTTCAAAATTTCTTGAGAGTACGCGGCGCACACAGCGCGTACCCTTTGGGGACAGCCCTGCATAGGTGCAATACTTCTGATTCAAATTCTTCTTCCGCTCTGTATACTACACAGTGTTGGATTTACGTATAGTTAAAGTAGGCCCTGCAGAGGCCTAATATGTAAGCTTAAGCGTTATTATCAAGGATTTATACACTCCCAACACCCCTCCAGATTTTTTGATACACCCCCTTAATAAAATATAACCCCGTTGTGTGTGTCTACTAACACCTAAACACCCCACCGTAAAAAAATGGTACTTACGTATTAACGGGCCGTCAGTGACGACTTTTTTCCCTAGAAATGTAAGGATTGGAAAAAATTGTAAGTGATAGCAGTTTTCATCGTAATTGTTCGTAAAAAATCGTACGTCTTTGGATGCTTTGTCGTCTTTGAAAGTGTGAATTTGTGGCATTGATTTTCCGGTTTGGACTTTTAAGTGAAAAATGAACGTGTAAATTGCTGTTACAATGCGTTTGTTTGAACTTCCGAGCAACAAATGGGAATCTATTGCCTTCTTTCAGGAACAAGGCAGGAAGGCCATAAGTTTTCGTAAATTCCGGGAATTTCAACCCACCTTGGTACTTACGTATTATAGTTATATTACTTATATTACGTTTTAGCGGCCCCAGATCTTATTTGGCAATCTTAGAATTATGCCAAGCTTTTGAAGCATGAATATAAAAATAAAAAATACAAATTCAACATAATATTGATTCAACATTTTACTGATTCAGGCAGCGCGATTGATTAAACTCAATACTATCACTTGAAGAATCATCATCAGCAGTAGCTAATTACGTTGCAAAACGAGTAATGTTTCCTCTTACAGTTTCGCGTTTTCGTTTGAGTAGCGTAGTAATGTTTACTAAATCTTCGTTATTTTGTGACATTCTAAAACATTAGTATAAGCATTTTTGGACTTTAAAAAAATCCTACTTCACACTAATATTGATTTCAGGAGCGTAAATGTTCTCAGTCTTGGAACAACCGTATTTTCCGGAACAAGCGTATTCTAAAACAAGCGTATTTTCGTATTTCCAGGAATAAGCATATTTTCGTATTTCCAGGAACAAGCGTATTTTCGTATTTCCAGGAACAAGCGTATTTTCGTATTTTCAGGAACAAGCGTATTTTCGTTTTTCCAGGAACAACCGGGTAGTTTCGGCACCAAAATGTGGCGTATCGAACGTAAAAACTTTAACGTAATAACTTTATTTCCACATTTGAAACAACTAAAGTGTTCCAAAAGAGAAAATAAAAATATATTAAAACAAACACGCGACATTAAAGCACGAGCATCTAGATTAGTTCATCTATTGAGAAGAACCCGTAACAATGGGGCAATGCAATCGCCAGTTTTACATTATCCCAACGGAAGCTTACCTTATTTTTCCCTCTATGTTCTTTGCTATAGACTAGATCAGGGATGGGAAACCTTTCATATTGAAAGGCCTCATTAAGTTAGTTATAATCGAAGAATGCCACATTCAAAAAATTTCAAAATATCGCTAGCCGGCCCCCGGGCCAGTGTACCCTCATGGGCAATAGAATTCACGCCTCAAAATGGGCAAGGACCCGAGCCCTCTGATAGTCCAAGGTAACAGCCTTTTGAGTGGACCCAGTTTGTACCCCTGCTTGGAAATTTTGCTGCATTAAGTTATCACTCCCCTAGAAGTACTCGTATGGGTGCCCATGGATATGGTAAAATATTTATCTTAATAAAAAATACACAGATTGCCTTCGCTTGGCGCACCATCTACAGGCACAAACAATAAATAATATAGCTCATTCAAGGTTTATGGAAGTTTTCAAAATTAAGTATTCACTTGTGTACTTGAAAGAATAAAAAGAACATGAGCTATATGATTTATTCTTGTCACAAAAAAGGCAAAGTTATAATACAAATTGAGATACAACTTCTATTTGAAAAAATTGGATTAAAAATTCGTTTCGTGTGGCGCCATCTATGAACAAATTTTTAAACGTTTCAATATCCAATGGGGGGAGCTTTATCTCCCAAAGCGTGGATACAGAAATATTTCTAGGGGCGGGGAGAAAAGATTTGTTTCGGATTCCCGTTTTTAGCAAAGTGTCCGATATTTTACATTTTATTTTCCATGTTATAATCCTGGCTCAAGAAGAGGGGCGATCGCCCTCTTGAATCCGCCAGTGAGTCCCTTCTCCTACGCCACTACTGAGAAGTAAAGATATCAAAACAATGTGGTATCAACTGTTAGTAACTATGAGTGAAATAGATGACAACTATTTTGTACATGAATAAATGAATAAATGTAAGTTGTTGTTCATAAAAAAATAAGATATCCCCTGAAAATAAGCCATAACGTGTCTTTTGGAGGAAAAATTAATATAAGATAGGGTCCTATTTTCGTAGAAACACAGTACACGCCTCACAGTTGCATTTATTGCACACGTACATCCACAAGTAATGACGTATACAGGGTGTCCCAAAAACATTGACCGCAGCTCTAATTTCTTAAATATTGATTCTAGACATATGTATTAAATTGGAAAGTGGCGTAAAAAAAGGTGCAGAATTTTATGAAATTTATTAAAGTTGCAGAGGATTATTTTTCGAAGAAATACGAAATTTAAATTTTTATACGGTCCCTGTACACAAAAATTTCCAATAAGTGAAATGTGCCCCATACTCCAATAGGTCAATATACAAAATTTCAGCATTCTAGTGGATAAAAGAACCAGAGATATCAAAGTCCAAAATAACTGACTAGCAACTCTTTTTTGAAGGGAGCAATAGGTATATGCCGGGAAGAAGGAAAATTCATTCTACTAAGACACGTTATTTGGGGGCTTCATATCTTTGATTCTTTTTTCACTAGAACGCTGAAATTCTGTATGTAAGATATTATTACCCTCCGCAGGGATAACACAATTGCCAAATATGGTCAACACAAGAAAGCCTCCGGGGCGAGAATTTTGTGAGTTTTCGTGGGGGAATTTATTATACAATAATTTTTGCCACCCACGTATTAATTACAGCTCAAACTAGAGCTTATGTAATTTTGGAGAAAAAGAGACGCTTTCCCCATCCTGGATTACGCCGGGGTCCCTCCGTTTTGTATATTGACCTATTGGGGGTATGGGGCGCATTTTACTCATTGTACATTTTTGTGTACAGAGACCATACAACAATTTAAATTTTGTATTCCTTCGAAAAATAATCCTCTGCAATTTTAATCAATTTCATAAAATTCTGCACCTTTTTTTTACGCCACTTTCCAATTTAGTACATATGTCTAAGATCAAAACTTAAGGAATTAGAGCTACGGTCAATGTTTTTGAGACACCCTGTCTATACAAGGAATATAAGGAACCTCCTTATATATATAGGGTGCCCCTGAATTCATGGCCCACATGTTAAGGAGTTGTAGGAAACATCAGATAAACCATATTGGCCGAAATCTCCATGTCCGCAAAGGACCCGATTTGGCTGTAGAGTGAAAGTATTATTTACATCCACATCGTTGCTACATAAGCAATTACTTGAACAAAGAAATTTTTTCGACACATAATTTTGGTCCAGTGATATAAAATAATTAAATAATTTAAAATCTACATTAAATACTTAATATTATGTAATAAATAAATGTGGCCTGCAAAAGGGTTGCTGGTATCTAACTGGAAGGAGACCCACACGCTGAACGTATGTGACGATGTGTGGAACC
>QLNU02014795.1:38530-62748 GCA_006491805.2 Dysdera silvatica | reverse complement strand
TGCAAGAGACCGTAGTCGGAGACATTTCCATTTCGCCATCGTCGGTGCTCAAAGAAACTGTTACAGTTATAGTGAAGTTTGTGTTAAGTTTTGGTTCTGGTTAAGTCATGAGCACGCTAAGATGCCACGAGGTGTGGCTCTCTTGTTTTTTCTGTATTTTAGAATTCGATTAGTAGTTTATATGAATGTGGGTGATAGAAAATTGTAAATAAAGGTATGTTTACCCGTGTTATATTTGGCGAGCTGTGCTAGTGGTTAAACTGCCATCATCAATTTTACGAAAGCGGAGTTGAAGTGGGTGATTTGTAATTTCATATCCCGAACACCGACGAAAAAGATAAGTACACTTTGATAATTTCTAGTGTAATTTTTGATATCTTTTAACATTTGGCATCCCTGCCGGGATAACGACAGCATAATTTGCTGATATTATGGATCTCCTGAAACATACTAGAACTCCGCTTAGAGGTGGTTTTTCTAAAGCAGCCACTAAGCTTGAAGAACTAATCAAGTCACCCGAACCTAATTCGGAAGAATTAGCTGTTTCAGTTTCACAGTTGAGTGAAAAGTTCAGCAGATTAGAAATTATAGACGACAAAATTATTGAATGTTTACAAACAGATGAGACTTTAAAGGCTACTGAAGATGATTTCTGTGCTGAAATCGAGTCAGTTGAGACGTATAGAGATAGATTTATTAATCTAAAAACGAAAGCTGAGAGATTGTTACAGCGAATTGATTGTAAACATACGCAGTCTGAAAACAGCGATAACGCTATTTCTAAATGGAAGTTTAAGTTGCCAAAAATTGAATTAAAGAAATTTAACGGGGAAATAACTGAATGGCTTGGTTTCTGGGGCCAATTTAAGAAAATTCACGATGACTCCGAAATCGACCCTGAAGATAAATTTCAATATTTAATACAATCTACCGAAGTTGGGTCTCGGGCAAGGGATTTGGTAGAAAGTTTCCCACCCACGTCAGCTAATTATCCCAAGGCCATAGAATACTTAAAATCACGATTTGGGAAAGATGAAATGCTTGTCGAGGTATATGTTAGAGAATTGCTAAGTCTTGTACTCAGTAATAATATGAATACATATAACAGATCATCTTTATCTCAGTTGTATGATAAAATTGAAACGCATTTAAGGGCACTCGAGACATTGGGTGTGGCTACGGATAAGTATGCCGCCATGTTGTATCCTCTTGTAGAAGCATGCATTCCGGAGGAAGTTATCAGAACATGGGAACGGTCTCGTGGTTCTCTTAGTGCAAGCGAGGATGATGGGACATGTAACAAGCTTCAGCTACTAATGAAATTTTTAAGAAGTGAAGTTGAGGGCGAAGAAAGAATTTCATTGGCTAAGAGTGGTTTCGGTATAGGTAATAGCGTTAACAAACAAAGGGTTATTTCTAAGACACATCAAATACCAAAATCGAGCATTCCTACCGCAGCCGGCCTGCTGTCAGAAAGTAGAATTCATAAAGGCGAACCTCTGCTTAAAAATTGTATATTTTGTTCACAAACACATGAATCGCAGAATTGTAGATTAGTTCAAAAATGGTCACTTGACGATAAAAAGAAAGTAATCTCCCAGAAAGGATGTTGTTATACATGTTTGAAAAATGGTCACGTTTCGCGAAAATGTTGGAGCAAATTAACTTGCCCGAAATGTCATGGACGACATTATCCTATCATGTGTCCAGAAGTGAGGACAGAACATACAAACAAGATCCATGACAAAGCAAAAAATAGTTCTGATGAGAATAGTACCAATTTGGCGAATCGTACTTGTACAGAAGAAGTATTGCTGCAAACTTTGATCACACGCTTAAAAGGGGAGGAAGAAAATTTGACAGTTCGGGCCATTGTAGATACGGGATCTCAGAGATCCTACATTAGCAAAAATGCAGCAATGTTAATGAAATATGAATCACTGGGTCAAGAAAAAATGACCCATAGCCTTTTTGGTGGCAAAGAGTCGTGTGAAACTCACCAGAAGTACAAAATGTTTTTAAGTAACATAGAGAATGATTACCACTGTAATTTTGATGTATTTGAGCAGCAGGTGATTTGCTCAAATATACCTCGAACCGAAAATGGTCCATGGACTCGAGAATTGAAAAACTTGGGAATAGAAGTTCACGATATTAACTATAAGGGGTATATATCGGACGACATTCAAGTTCTTATAGGCTCAGACGTAGCGGGTAAGCTGTTTACTGGTAGGATATTGGAACTCAAATGTGGGCTTGTAGCCATGGAAACAAGAGTGGGATGGACTTTAATGGGAAAAACAAATAAAAGAAGTTGTAGCGATTCGTCGATGTTGGTCCTCTCCTTACATGTTGCTGAGGCGCAAATCGCTGATCTGTGGAATTTGAATTGTCTTGGAATCTTGGATCCAGCAGAAAAAAGGAATCGTGAAGAACTTCAAGAGGATTCGAAAAACTATTTTTTGAAAACGCTGAGAAGACAGCATGATGGAAGATACGAAGTATCATTGCCATGGGTAGAAGGTCATCGTGAACTCCCTAATAACCGATTATTGGCCGAGAAAAGGTTAAAATCTACTGTAAAATCCCTTATAGCTAAAGATAAATTAGAAGTGTACGAAACCATCCTAAAGGAATGGTTAAGAGAGGGCATTATTGAAGAAGTGAAGATTTCTTGTAATGATGAAGCCAATGTACATTACCTTCCTCATAGGGCAGTTTTCAAGGAAAATGCAACGACAAAAATTAGACCTGTTTTTGATGGGTCGGCAAAGACACAAAACTTCCCTTCATTGAATGACTGTTTGGAAAAGGGTCCGAATCTCGTTGAACTTATACCGTCTATTCTTAATAGATTTCGTCTTGGTAAATTCGGGGTGATTGCAGACATCCGAAAAGCTTTCCTGCAAATTTTGTTGCAGGAAAATGCTAGAAGTTACTTTACGATTTCTATGGTGGAAGGAAGGAAATCCCGAGCATTTTAAGGTTTATAGGTACTGTCGAGTTGTGTTTGGCGTGTCTGCCAGCCCTTTCTTGTTAGGTGCCACATTAGCTTATCATTTGGATAACTTACCTCCTCACCTGGAAGAAACATCAGAACGATTGAAAAGATCACTATATGTTGACAATTGTGTTTCAAGTGTAGATAGTGAAACTGAGCTTCAAAAATTCATAAATGAAGCAAAAGAAGTTATGTCTTTGGCAAAATTTGATCTCCGTGGATGGCAGTGGAATTTAACGTATGATTTTTCTTTAACCAGTTCAGACTTTAAACGTGAAAGTCAGTTGTCAAAGGATCTAATGAATGGCTGTGACACTGCTCCTGTACTTGGACTTTCGTGGAATTTAAAGACGGATACTCTTAGCGTTGATCTAAGAGGTCTGGTTGATACGAAGGAAGAAATAATCACAAAAAGGAAAATTCTGTCGACAGCTCATCGAATATTTGATCCAATTGGTTTTACTTGTCCTGTTACGTTACTGTCAAAGATAATGCTACAGAAGTGCTGGCAGTTGAAAATTTCTTGGGACAAAGAGTTGCCTGAGGAAATAAGCAAAGAATACGGCAAATGGAAAAAGGACTTAAAGTTCCTCAAAGATATTAATATACCACGACATGTTTATGGCTGGCTGAAATCTGAAAGCAGTTGCAGTTTACATGTTTTTTGCGACGCCAGTAAATCTGCATACGCGACTTGTATCTTCCTGCGTGTTGAAAACAGCAGTCATGAAGTATACTGTCAGCTGGTTCAAGCGAGAACTAGAGTATCTCCTCTAAAGAAGGTCACCATTCCATGCTTAGAACTGTTAGCTTGTAACATAGGTGCCAGATTATACAACTCATTGAAGACAGATTTGGAGAAAATTCCTACTAAGTTTTGGACTGATTCTGCAGATGCCCTGCACTGGATAAGGAAACCTGATTCGTGGGGTATTTTTGTTGCCAATCGAGTGAAAGAAATTCGTAATTTAACAAATCCTGATTCTTGGAATTTTGTTCCAAGAACTTTGAATCCGGCAGATATTCCCTCTAGAGGATGTTCAGGTAAACATCTATTGGATTCCCGATGGTGGGAGGGACCTGAATGGTTAAAGAAGCCATCAGAATTTTGGCCAAAATGTGATTTTCTTGCTGATCCAGAAATTGTTGATTCCGAAAAAAGGAAGACCATTATTTCTGCTTCAGACATGGTTAGGGAAAATACATGTCTGTTTGAGAGGATATCGTCATATAATAAGATAGTTAGGGTGAACGCGTGGATTTTTCGATTTTACAACATCAGAGACAAAGGTAATAGAAAATGTGGAAATTTACAAATAGAAGAACTTTCTCGAGCTGAAAGGATTATTTTGAAATATGTTCAGAATCAAGATTTTCGTAAAGATTTTTTGCAGAAATTGTCTATGCCAACGTATATTGATACGGGAGGACTTCTTAGGGTGAAATCGAAAATCAGTTTAAGACAAGATCTTGATGCGTTCCGCTACCCTATCCTTCTTCCGTCCACACATGAAATTGTTTCGAAATTGATTATACAGCGGCATTTAGACCTAAATCATGCTGGAGTACATGTATTGATGTCAAATTTGAGAGAAAATTACTGGATCCTTCGGACTAGAAAGACAATTCGTCATGTCATTCATGAATGTATCAGATGCAAACGGTTTTCTTCCCGTCCTGTTGAAGTAATGAGCGCCCCTCTACCTGAAGATAGAGTTAGAGATGCCTCAGTTTTTGAAATTGTTGGGATTGACCTCGCCGGAACCTTATATTTAAAGAACAGAACCAAGGCATGGATCGTTATATTTAGTTGTGCAGTTTTCTGAGCTATACGTCTAGAACTCACTATCTCGTTGTCAACCAATAGTTTTCTTCTGGCCTTCAGGCGATTTATATCGCGTAGAGGACGGCCGAACATGGTGTACTCTGACCAAGGTACCAACTTCGTAGGATGTAACAACGAAATCAAATCACTCAATTGGGAAAAACTGCAAGAATATGCTAATGTTAGAAAAATCAAATGGAAGTTCAATCCACCATCTGCTCCGTGGTGGGGAGGATTTTGGGAGAGAATGATAAGACTTATCAAAGACATCCTCAAGAGGGTATTAGGAAAGGCCTGTTTAACATACGAAGAACTAAATATTGTTCTCTGAGATGTTGAAAGTATCATTAATTAGAGACCACTCACGTACGTGGCCGAAGACACAAGCAATCTTGTCGCTTTAACTCCATCAGTGTTCCTTCAGGAGATAAGAGAAACTGGAATACCTGACCTAGACCGCATTGAAGAAGTTCGGATGAACAAAAGATTCTCTTACAGACAGAATACGTGACGATCTCAGAAAACGCTTCAGAAGTGAATATCTTGGACAGTTACGTCAACACAAAGCTGCTAAAGATGCCTATGAAATTCGACATGGAGACATTGTTTTAGTTGGAAGTGAGAATATTAAACGAATTGAGTGGCCTTTGGCAAGAGTTATGGAAGTGTATCCAGGGAAAAATGGAACAGTCCGTCTTGTTAAACTGAAGATGAAAGATGGAGAATATCTTCGTGCTGTACAGAGACTTTATCCTTTAGAAATAAATGATGAAGCAAATCTACTGTACAACGATGTTGCTATTTCCAGACATGGTGCCCTCGATGAGAGAACGATTCCACTGGAACTTTCGTCACGAACAGCGGATGTGCCTGAGGTATCAATAAAGACTAGGTGCGGCAGAACTGTTAAATGTCCGAAAAGATTGACTTTGTGATGCATTTAGACTCTAGCAAAATTTTTGGTTTGAGTTAACTATTGAACTCTATTTAACTCAAAGGTGGGAGAATGTGGAAAGCTAACGATGCAAGAGACCGTAGTCGGAGACATTTCCATTTCGCCATCGTCAGTGCTCGAAGAAACTGTTACAGTTATAGTGGAGTTTGTGTTAAGTTTTGGTTCTGGTTAGGTCATGATCACGCTAAGATGCCACGAGGTGTGGCTCTCTTGTTTTTTCTGTATTTTAGAATTCGATTAGTAGTTTATATGAATGTGGGTGTTCGTAAAATTGTAAATAAAGGTATGTTTACCCGTGTTAAATTTGGTGAGCTGTGCTAGTGCTTGAAGTACCAACGTCAATTTTACGAAAGCGGAGTTGAAGTAGGTGATTTGTAATTTCATATCCCGAACCCGACGAAAAAGATAAGTGCGCTTTGATAATTTCTAGCGTAATTTTTGATATCTTTTAACAGATTGGTTTCATCCCGAATGTGACGTTTTACTGAGGTAACCAATAGAAAACGTGACTTGGGGCGGAGATTAGAATATGAGGTTTGTGTGGGCTACCAGGAAAAGCATAACAGAACTTACAAAGCAAAAACGAAATGGTGCAAATTTTTCCGTTATTAAGCTCCCGAAACTTCTTTGGCGACTTTTTTTCCCCACACCCAAATTTTGTTCCTTTTGGCAACATTTGTGCAGCAACCATATAACTAAAAGTATTTCTTCTCAGTAATCAGGTGACCAATCACAGAACGAATAACGTGACCTATCGTTCCGGTCGTGGACAAACATCCTTCTTGCTCAAATCGCACACACACCTAAGGCTCCTCGGCCACCCTTCCCATTGAGTTCCTCGCACATTATCTACGGCTCCTATAAAAGGGAGCACTTCGAATATTGAACTGACAGGATGGAGTACGGCGCCGTGGTTATTAGGTGGGGTGTGAAGCTAGCGGAAGGCAGGGGAGGGAGCGGTTTCTGCGGTTTACCATTACCAAGATGGCTATCAACCTGTTCCTTTCTTTCTACCCCACCCTCTCTTCCCCATTTGATTCACGCGCTGTCTGGACGATGGCGACCAAATTGTTTTTAATGAATTGACAAAAGACGCTAGAGGGAGTACCAACCTAATAGAGATCGTGAGGCTGCCAGAATTGAGGGAAACTTCTGCGCATGTGCGTGGACTGCTCCGTGGAAAATTCCTATAAGTGTTTCCATTTACTTGGCTAGAAAAACAGGAGAAAATAGCTACTCCTGCGGCATCTTTGTGCACTCGGGTGGAGAATATATTATTATACTATACTTATTATTTTATTTATATGTATATATATTTAATGCTATTAATATATTATATAGAATAATAGATGAAGGTCTCTCCAAATGCTTTCCACACAAGATATTATAGAATAAATATATATATATATATATGCATTTTGCGATTTTGTTTTTGCAGGAAAAGGGAATTCTCCTTTCATCATTTACTGATTCAGGCAGCGCGCACATCTAATGCGACCGGAATGGTCACGAATCGCGAAGCGATAAGCATGGGGGGTCTCCCCCCCCCAGTTCGGTTCCTGTGATTCAGGTAAATGTACTAATTGCGTGAAAAATACTAATTGCAATATAATATCGATTCAGTCTTTTACTGAAACGCACACAAAAAAAAAAATCACTAACTAAACACGAATTTCAACCAACACGAACTAAAAACCACGAACTCCGGCTATTAAAGAGAACGTTTCACCATCTAATCACGCCATACCATCGGCGTTGGTATCACTACGCCAATAAACGTTGATTGATTGACATTGTTGTTTGATATTAAAGACTGATTAATGCATCCAAATTCTCTTCTCACCAAAAACCGCGTAAATCTCTGACTACACACCAAAACTGGAAAACACAAAACAAATCACTAACTAAACACAAACTCCAACCGCTAATTCCAATCAACACCAACTAAAAACCACGAACTCCCGCTATCGACCGACTATATGCTAGAAGATCTAGCTATTTTACATCGCGTTTCGGCATTATTAGTACCCAAGAGGCGACGTTCTTGCATTTACGAGTCAACGCACATGCGCAGAAGTTTCCCTCAGTTCTGGAAGCCTCGCAATTCTCACGATCTCTCTCTCAGGTTGGTACTCCCTCTAGCGTCCTGTTGAATTAACTACTTTTTAACATAACAAAAAGTATTAACTCACACACACAAAAAAAAAGGTGTAATGATATTTAACAATGTACAGTCAAATCCCGCTTTAACGAACCCGGCTTGTAACGAATTTTTTAATCCCGTCCAATTTCCTCTGCCTATAACACTATTTTATACGGCTATAGCAAACCTCCAGATGTATGAAAATAGAATATAATGAACTTCATCAATGTCCGCGTCTGAAAAAAAAAATGGGGGTGGGCATAGGTAGAAAGTTCATAAGTGGGTTATATGCTCAACGTGGGAGGGGTTACAGAGCTACAACTCCACATATTCATGTTAAATATCCAAAATTGCATTGCAATAGGAGATTTCACAACCCCCAAAACACTCCCCGAGGGGGGCGGTGGCTGATTTGCTAGATTATTATGGCAAACATAAATACCTTACGTTATGCACCCTGTTCTTACCTTATCAATTTGAATTCTCTATGCCAAAAACGATTCGTAATTGTAAATAAGCATTTTTATAGGGAAGTACTACTGAAAGAAGGCCCTAAACCAATGCTTCCCAAACAGTAGGGTGCGGGCCAAGTTTTGTGTAGAACGAAAAGTTTTTTGAAATATGCACATTTTCATTTTTTAAAAATTCGAAAACGGAATTTAAAAATTGTGCCCCTGTGGGAACCACGTAAGCACCTAGACTTTTTCTTTCTTCGAGGGGGAGGAAGGCCCATCTCCAGGATACGTCCCTGATTAGAAGTAGGTGGGGTGCGAAGGTCGACGTTCTCAAAATTTAGTCGCGGATTCAAAAGTTTGGGAACCGCTGGTCTACACCATGATGGTTATGCTAAGTAATGTACAGTCGTGTATAATTATCGCATGGTGAAACTGAAAAAGAACCAAAAAACATTTAACGTCACATAATAAAATAATTGAACTTAACACCTAATATTTTTTTAATTAGAATTATTATTCACGTCTCTTGGTAGGTGCAACAATGATAATCGTTTTTTTAAGATATTCTGAGAAATCATACTTTTTTTATCGGATCGGATATAGTGAACCAAATGTTCCGCCGTCCTTTGTGGTTCGCTATAACGGAGTACGACTGTACTGTAAAGAAAATAAAGTTTGCCAAATCCACTTATTTTTTTGTAAATTTTTTAAAAATCGTTTTGAATTAGTAAATTTTGTATTTTTTATCATTGTAGAAGTTTGATATTTTGTGATTAAATTATCACTTTAAAACACCAAATATTTAGTACAAAGGGGGTGGGGGCAAAGCTTTTCTTTTCGAAAAAACACAAAAAATGAAGGCTATGTATGCGAATTAATATGAGATTGCATTTTTTTTTTATAATTTCTTGTGGGGGGCGCAGTCTTATCACCTCCCTCCAGTCAACAACCAGTAATGATGAATGCCGACGTCTTGTATTTACTGTTAAAAGAGTTCGAAAATCAAGGAAATGGTGTAAAGGAGCAAAATACTTGCTTCCATAAATTAATGGTCATCCACGAAGAACAACTATACGTTTTTTTTCGCTGTTTCTGCATAAAAAATTAGCGGAAGAACGATATAACCAGCGTGTTAACGTGCGCCAAATTCGTTTGTTTTGTAATCACGAAGTTGGAGGATGGAAAAAACCCTCCTTCAGAGGGAAACTGCAGTGACATTCGTTAGCGATAATGCGCCAAATGAGGTAATCTTAATTACTTAGTGTGAAAATGGATCCGATCCAAAATGTCGGACAGGTCAGCCTGTCTATACAGAAACTCTAACAAAACTTAACGCCTCGTCTCATTCTCTCTTTTTGAAAAATGAAACTGACAAACCAAGATAGCTAGAACAACAGGTAGGCAATTCGCTCTTGATTTAGTATTGGTTGATTTTGACGTCATCGGTGCGGTCCAAACAGATACTGTTCATATACGTACATGGAAAGATCAGATTCACGTTCTGAAAAGTGTTTTCATCACACTTTTTTTTTTTTTTCAGTTTTCTTTCAAATGAAAACATTATCTGTTTTTGCATGTATTATAGCAACGGTTCTTGCATTTTATTAAGCTATGGACTCAAGGGCGGATCCAGAATGTCGTTACGTGGGTGGGGGCGGTTTCGGGGGCCTCACCAGGAAAATTTTTAGTTTTGGACTATTAAATAGTTTAGGTAAATGTTGTTATATTACTAGCCTTCCTTTATACTCACCAAAATATTTAAATAATTAATGTATTTTTTTTTATTTATAAAAGATATATACAATAACAAAAACGACAATTTACAATGTAATTAATAGAACAAGTTTAAATTTAAACTACAAAAATATTGCAATTGTTTTACTTTTTTTATAGCAAGCAACTTTTTTTAAAAGAATAAGTTTGGTAATTTATATTATATTTATAGGTGGGTGTTGAAAATTATTGTGTAGTTTAGTAAGCTAAGTGCAAAGTCAAGTCATCTTGGTTTCTTTGAAAATTTGTCAATCACTTTATTTACATCAATATGAATATTTCTGTGGGTGTGTATTAAAAGTTTCTCTTCTGACATCCGCGTTCGAAGCCAAGTTTAACGGCGCTTCAACGATAAAAAACTACGTTTTGCTGAAGCAACACTTACTGAAAAAGTAGTTTGAAAGACGAGTAGCTTGAAGATTCGTGAAAAAAACGTCTGGATCGCATTTTTCAAAGACTTGGAGATTTTGGATGCCAGTGTAACAAATAACATACAAAATATTCTTCATCGTCTTTATTTTTTCCTATTTAGCCTTGACCGGGGTGGGGGGCGATTGCCCCTTCCGCCCCTCGCTGGATCTGCCAATGCACAGACTCCTTTTAGATCCAGAATTATGGGCGCGGGCCCCAAATACACATAAAACCAACATTTTTTACGATTTTTCTGGAATTGAAAATACCTAAAAGAAAAAACATTCAAGCTGCTGAAGCAGGCCCTTAGCCAGACGTTTGTTACGGGGGCAGGTGAGCTCAGAAAGTTGCAGATGGGGCTTTTCCATAATGGTGGCAAAAGACGCCAATACGCAAATACTATGCGTCTCTCGCCAAATTAATCGCCAGGTGCCACCCCTCACGGAAAGTAGGCAGTAACAGACATATTGAAATTTGCTCCTCCTCCTGGTTTTCTGGTAGGCGGAGTTACACTAGGGGGGGGGGAAGATAAGTTAGCGAGGAAAATGGCTTTTTTTTTTTTTAAACTAACTATTTTTGAGTACATAATTGTTTACGCAGTGTATCGCTATATCATTTATTTATTATCAAAGTCTGAGATCTCAAAACAAAAGAGATATCATAATGCATATTTTACGGGGTTTCAGTAATTTTAAGACTTTTATTATTAATCCTTTATCGGAAATTCACCACCCCGAACAACGATAAAGCTAAACTTTCCCCCTTTTTATTAATTTTTTAGTAATATATAATGAAACGTGTTTTTGTATAAATATTTTTAAGTTTTTGCACCTTTTCTTTAAAAATTAAATCTATAGATTATCCTGACTTCTTTTATCTTTTGTATTTTAAATACGCCCATCTATGGTGACAATGAAAATAAAGTAAATAAATAAAAAATAAGATGAACAAAATAATATTAATAAAAATAAAAGGATTTGGTTTGCAAAATTCGAATTCATAGAAAAGGCTGCATTTAGGACCCCAAAGGCCACCCCACCCCTGCTCTACGCGGTCCCTTAACTCGCCTAACCCTAGAGCCGCCCCTTGTAAGCACGTAAACATAACACTTGAACATAAGAACATAAAAAACTGTTTAACTGAATACCAGGAAAAACTGAAATTGTTCAAAACATTGATAGTATTTTTTTTGATACAATGTAATAAAAATTATGCTGTGTATCAATTATTTCTACTCAGCTAGTTTGTAATAAAATTAATGTTTTATTTTAAGACATAGAGCATTCGTTTTCTAAGCGAACTACTTTTCTGGAATGCATTTGAAATAAATAATAAATAATAATTCCTATTATACTCTTAGAATTTTATATGTGCAGTTGGTTTTTCACATTATTCAAATCAAATGAATACTTTAATGATTTCATATAATGACAAATAATTTCTATTTGGGTTCTCTGCTGCCGCCCCTATGTGCCTCGTTCGCCTACTTAAATAAACACACACACAAATCCGCCACTGATGTAATCATAGTGTGTGAAAGAATGAGCATTGAGAGCATAGGCGCTGATCTATAAAACTTTAAGCCATTAAACGCATGCCGTCCGCGCCGATAGCTACAGGCCTGGCATTTTATACACGTGTTTAATTAAGACTGTGGGAATTTAAACATTTACATTTTTGGTTATCTTTAAAGAAGTTCCTTGACGACGATTCGAGGGAAGGCTGAACCAATTGTTTACATTAATTGTAAAAGCTGATCCTTTTGAGGCGTCTTTTTGTCTATTCTTAATTTCGAGAAAGAAATTGCGTATAATTTGTTTCGTGCGATAAGCAGACCAAGTTTGTTTTTTGTTTTGTTCGCTAAAAGTGATTAGATGTATTCACTGACGGATCCAATAGTGGGGGAATGGGCGATCGCCCCACCCCACACACTTTGGGAGATTTCTGAATCCGCGCTTATATTTAACATAGAGCTTGGAACCAGAATTTGCTTAAAATTTTATGAATAATGTATTCTATTACCAATTGAATTTTAGTATAAAAAGCCAAATAAAAGTAAAAAATAATATGAAGGAATTTATAGTTAGTTCGCGGAAAGTTGACCGGTGGTACGGTTAGAATTCACGGAGGCTGACGTCATAAACGGGCTAGTTCATTACAGCAGAGGGGAGGACATCATTTCAGAACTGTTTTTTAGCGAACGTTTGTCTGCGCCAAAAACCAGTTCTGAAATGACGTCCTCCCCTCTGCTGTAATGAACTAGCCCGTTTGTGACGTCAGCTTCCGTGAATTCTAACAGTACCATTGGTCAATTTTCACGAACGAATTTCAATATTATATGTTAGCAGAATAAAAATTATTATAAAGCAGAACACCGGTTATGCGAAATAAAACGTGCCGATTTTAGATACGCGAACTTTCCGACATTACGAAACGATTTCCACTGCATTTCTATGGATTTTTTTTTGGTGGGAGTGATTCCTTAATTTTCCTCCCATAGATCCACCCCTGGTTTAATTACATAGTATTCAACTGCTATGTTAATAGTGAAAAACGTCACGATGTACTATGATTATAGTTACTTCATATTATTCTAGTACAGTTATTCCATCTTTTGATGTCATCAGCTTCCATTGATTGGGGCCCTGCGCTGGCGTAGAGTTAAATGAGCCCTTCCCACAACAATAATTTGAAATAAGTTTCAATTTTACGTATACAGTACTGTAATGTACAGAATGTGTTAGGGACCCCACAATTTTGAAAACACTACGTTGATGGCAGGGTTGGATTAAGGTTTCGTAGGGCCATAGACAATTTTTTTCCGGGCCCCTTGTGGTATAAATTAAGCCTGTGTAATTACAATAGGGCCCGTATATAACAAAGACCTTCAGACCAACGAAAATGCTCGGTATTATGTAAGCACGTTGTTGGGAGTGGGGTTGTCATTTATCTTATTTTCCTATGTTAGCCAACGTTAATTTTTGCTTACTGTTTGGGGCCGGTGAAATGGCCAAAATATTGCTTACGTAATAGTTGATTGTTTGGCTTTTTTATGGCGCAAGAGCATCTGGGCTATACTGCGCCAAACGTAATAGTTGACCACTTCTCTGGTGATAAGGTCTGATTAGAAAGGATTCTGAAGTAGAAGATCTTGCTGGACCTCTTAGAAAAAGCTATATATATATATATATATATATATACATTTGTCTTGTTTGTCCATGCAATAATCCGGCCCTGGTTGATAGGCCTCGTGATAACGCGTTCACCTAGAAGCGCGCCGTTAATCCGTATTCGATTTCGGGGTTTGTTTTCGAATCGTTAACACAACAAACAGTACATAGCATTTTTATTGGTGCGAGATAAATTGAATGGAATAATGGGTAGATAATTAATTCACAATAAGTAAAATATCTCAGTTTCGAACTATTAAAGCTTAATATTTTCAATGCGGGGTTTTTCTGAAAAACCACCAAACACGGGTTGATTATTTTTCGTTTCGCCGAAAGATTTGTAGATTAATATTTCAAAATTTTGAGTGTTACTGGAAAATTCCTGAAACAAGTATAAAGCAATTTTCAATAACCTGTCTTAAAAGCCGCAAATAATTAAAATTCGTCCACGGAATCATAAGATATCAAGGTTTGTAATATGGCCGTTTTCGGATTTTAGGGAGTCATATCTCCGAAATATAGGGCAATTCTGAAAAAAGCTTGGACACGGGCCTAATAACTTTTTGAGACCTTTTGAACGCGCTCGCTTTGGTACTAATCTTCGTCAAGCACGTTGGTAGGTTCCATCGTGAGTTTACTCAATTGAAGCGAATGCTGGTACGCTTAATGATTTTTGGAAATGATACCTCATTGGACCTTTACCTTGTATCTTTTCAATGTTACATTTTCATTCAAGGGAGCGATAGCTCCCGTTCCCCTCCCCCTAAATCTGCCCCTGATGTGCTGGTTTACACTATGTAAAAAGTATTTACTGCGCTTTGACTTCAACGACGATCTTTTCGAAGCATTTGAAAAAATTGAAAAAGCAAAGTCAAATACAAACTCCCCCAAGAAAAATCAAAACAAACGCCAATCAAAGATTTCAAAGTAGTAATTACGTAATATGTATTTGTGTTTCATGTTTATTAAAATTAACACATATTCTTCAGAACGCTGCTAGGCATTATTATTGTTTCATTTTCTGATGCTTTCTTATTTCAGTTTCGATCAATATGCACCCTGGATTATTGCTAGGCGACACTGTCAAAGTAGTGTTGACCGTATGGTGCGGACATCTATTGACAGAAAATGAAATTAGAATCCAAAGTTCTTTCAGCTTTGCTACATTAGTGGCAATGTTTAATGTTATTTTTGAAAAAGTTTTAACAGTATTCCTCAATAGCGTGAAGGAGAGAATTATGCCTTTCGTCCCTTCTCTTCCAAGACTGGGGGCTAACAAAACTCTGCCCCCCTGTTGGCACGTGCCTGATTAAATGTTAATTCATGAATTAAATAATTCAAATAAAATTAATCACAAAACAACAACCATTTAAGCGACTTACAATTTTACTGATTACACAGAGCCCTACGCTTTCAGATCGGTGGTTACACAAAGACTGAAAGAAAATCTACAGATAAAGAGACGACAATTTTTTAAAACAATGGATACGTCAAGAGGCACTTCAAAGCAGTATCCTTAATGGTATGGTCTATTATTGACAGGAAATGAAATTAGAATCCAAAGTTGTTTCAGCTCAACTACATTAGTAGTGATGCTTAACTTTTGTTTTGAAGTTAAAATTTTAAGTGTTTCTCAAAAGTGAGGGGGCGAAATATACCTTTCGCCCCACCTTCAAAACTGGGGGTGGAAAACTCTCTGTTGGCACTTGCCTGAGAGCACACACTTTAACATTAATTTAGATGTAAAGTGGTGAAAATGTAAAGTGGTTAATGTTACTTTTGAAGTTAAAATTTTAAGAGTGTTTCTCAAAAGTGGGAGGGGTGGGAGCAGGCGAAATATACCTTTCGTCCCCGCCTTCAAAACTGGGGGCGAAAAACTCCTCTACCCCCTGTTGGCATGTGCTTGATTGGGGGCCAAAGCACATTTTATGTACGTTTATACATTACAGTATATGTAAAATCGCAATTTATTTCAGATTATTGCGGGGGCTTGAGCCCCACGGGCCCACATAACTCTACGCCTATGGTTCTATGGCAAATATCGTTTGTCTTGATGGGTATTATCACTCCTCTTATTTTGTAAAAACTGTTTACGAACACACTGTATGCATATTTTTCCAAAGCAAAATTTAAAAACACGTATTGGAAATTATTTTTTAGCAAAAAACAAAAAACTTTAAAAAAAAAATTGTGTATGTGTTTGTGTGTGCGTGTGTATGTGTATGTAGAGAGAGAGAAAGAAAAACACATCCAAGCAAATTACATCCTACAATTACAGGACGGGCCGTTTAAGACAATAACAACAGCGTCATTTTCGAACAATGACGCGTTTACACACGACCAAGCTTTTACATTTGTGTTTCACGGAGCAAGGAGAGCTTAGGATAGAGGTGGGCAGGCACGTGCCAATAGGGGGCAGGGTTTTTTTTTCGCCCGCAGTCTCGAAAGTGGAAGGCGAAAGGTATATTTTGCCCCACCCCCACCCACTATCAAAGAATAATATTAAAATTTTAACTTCAAAAACAACATTAAACGTTGCCACCAATGTAATAAAGCTGAAAAAACGGTGGATTCTAATTTGATTTTCTGTCAATAAATGTCAGCACCATACCGTTAATACTACTATGACAGTGCCGCCTAGCGTATCTATTGTTAAAAAAAATTAGCGTCCTTTACGTGCACATTTTCTTCCAGTATTTGTGAAACTATCGATCTTAAAGCCTGGTGCTCTGCGAAATCAGTAAGATTGTAACTCTTTCAAATGGTTGTTCTTCTGTAATTCATTTTACTTTCACTATTTAATTAAGAATTAACATCTAATTAACGATTATTTTATCTAATTTATATTTAATAACTGTTGGGAATTTACAGCAATAGATGGCGCCACAAGTTTATCGCCATAAAAGGTCTTTCGCTCCTCACTTTCCAAAATGTTGGAACGTCCCTGGAGGTGGGGAACCTGCGGTCCTAAAGCCGCATGTGGCCTCTAGGGCCCACAGGTGCGGCCTTTTAAAAGAATACGAATTTTGCAAACCAAATCCTTTTATTCGCGGACTTCAATAAATATGGAAGCCGCTATTGTTTTGGATTTTTCTGTCTGTCCGCAATAAAGAGGGTAAAGGTTTTTCGTAAATTCAACAATGATAGTACTTCATAGAATGGATATAAATTCGGTTATAACGACCATGAATATGAACGCGGTTGTGACTAACATGGATATATTAATTTTGCTAATTGGTTTATGAGCGCCATCTATTGCTATGAAATGTAATAATTTTTTAATAATTTCTGCATATTCAATGTTACGTATGTTATATGTCCAAAATATTTCAATAATTTTAATAACTATTTGTGTGGCAAATTTCAACTCGATGTATCGTATGGCAGCATAGGAACTCTATGTAAATTGTTGAATATTAAAGCATAACGAATTGAATAAAAATTTAAAATAGCCAACAGTTTAAAAATCATGGTTGATAGCTGTAGTATATAAGCATGTCGAGCACAATATAACTTTAGGTGCTCCAACTGTTCGCGTCCCCATATGAATTCGTGTGTCATCCGCGATCCACGTTCATCGTGGATTTCGGCAATTGTGTTTACCCTGGGGAAGGGAAATAATATCCCCATTTGTTCATAACCGGCCTCGACCATGGCTCAGTTTAATAACAATGAAAACCAGGTATATGTTGTACAACTGAAAAGCTTGTGCTGAAATCTGGAAAAAAAAAGTAAACGAATTCGGGGACTGCGATAGATAGTTGGAGTACCGCGACTCACGCCAACGGCCATACCATGCTGAAAACACCGGTTCTCGTCCGATCACCGAAGTTAAGCAGCATCGGGCGCGGTCAGTACTTGGGAGGGTGACCACCTGGGAACACCGCGTGCTGTTGGTTTTTGTTTTTTTTTAACGTTTTTACGGAGGTCAATTGAAAAAAAAAAAGCGTAATTTTTTCGTCACAATTTTTCTTTACGCCTTAATAAAGGTAGGAGGCTGTTGTTGCCACTTTATTGTAGTTGTATCAATAATATAATTATTAGCGAAGAATCATTAGAACTTTAGAGAAGGTATTTTGGAGAAGATATTTTGAAGGAGATATTTTAGAGGAGCATAGTATAGTATACCGTTTTGGAGCAAGTAGTTATAGACTGTTTTCGCTTGACTATTGATAAATTAAGTTCACGCGCAAAAGCAGAAACGCGACAGGAAAAGTTCCTTCACCTCCCGCTATCTAGCGGCTAAATACTAGTAAATATAGCTAATTTATAGCGTATTCTGGCATTACTTTCTCCTAAGAGGCGACGTACTTGCATTTACGAAGTCCACGCACATGTGCAGAAGGCGGATCAGAATTGCCCATTTGCTCAGTCACCTCCTCCCGCTAGAGGCTAATTCACTCAACAAGTGTAGTTTTTTCAAACATTTCGTTAATCTCAAATGCTTACAAGATTTACGCAGTGTTACAAGTTCGCCAAAGTCCATGAACTGTCTTTTAAATTGAATAGCTAGAACTGTGACATTTTGCATTATGACAGCTATTCATTTTTAAAATGTAGGCATTGTCATAATTTTTTGTGTTTTCCCCATTTTTACATACAGTTTCACTACGATTAAAAGGTTATAATATTTTATTTAACTAATTCAGTTTAAAATTTCTCGCCAAAATGACGCCAACTCGTCATCTTTAAGAGGTCATAATTGCTCGAAAAATAAGTTTTCAAAAAACTAAAGACATATTCTGAATCAGTGTTAAACACTATACAAAATAATCCTAGTGTCGATTCCAGGTACGACGAACATGCATAGGGGTAGAATTATATGGGCCTGTGGGGCCCCAGCCTCCCCCAATATTTTGGAAAAAAAATTGCAATTTTGCATATATTGTAATATTCAAAATATGTGCTTGCCCCCCCCCCTCCCCCCAATAATTTTGAAAACTTTACGCTGGTGCGAGCATGATAAAAAGTTCCCTTGTAAGATTGATTCACTGCTTTAGTTTCATAAGATCTGGGATTAAGAATTTTTTTAAATAATCCGTAAATTTTTTCTTGGCGTGGGTGGGTGGGGGGCTAGAACCACCTAAGTTACTCTTGTGTACGGATCCAGACAAGTTGGGGAAATTCGAAATGCAAAGGCCTATGTCAGGGAAATTTTGAAATTCGTTGTTATAATAAATAACTTATTAAAATAATTTTCCTGAACTGTGCTTTTCGTACCACATTGCATACTGAAAATTTTGAAAAACTTATACTTTTGACTAAACTTCTTCCAAACATTACTATTTTGCACCAAAACTAATATAATTTATATAAAATTATTAAACCCATATATTTCTCAGGAGAAAATGTTTGCCAAATATATAACTACAACTTGAAAAAAAGAAAGTATTTTTAGCTAAACTATGTAATCTGTAAGGGATTTTGCTAATACCAATCTCCTTTTTGTTATATATAGTCATACACATTTTAAATGAAATAGAAGATGAAGCATCAGCTTTGCGATTATATAGTTAAACTCTCTTAGAATGAACTCAAAAAGAGCCAAGCCGAATGAAATTGCAAATATTTAATTTATGCCAATTTTTAGTGCAAAGAAATGTATTTTTTTAATAGTTTTTATATTTGTAAATTCACTATAATTGAGTTATAAATGACTTTGGAGTTTGTGTTAGTGGATTTTATGGTCTTAGAAACTTATTTTTATTACGCAAATTTTAATGCGTTGTGTGTTGTTTACTGTAATTAGCGACTTGAAATCGATTAAGACTTGGTCTGGAAAATCTGGAAAAATTAAAGTTTAAAAGAGAATTTGGGTAAACACAGGGGCGGCTTAAGGAAAGGGCGAACCGGGCAGCCGCCCGGGGCCCCGTTTGGATGGGGGAGCCAAACTGAAGTCAAGTTAAAATTTTTTTAATGGACCCAATAGTAAAAAATCTCTTTAAAAAAAGACAAGTTTAAAGAAATTTTTAGAGACATCTTTAGAGAAATTCTTTCAGAGACTGTTGGCCACTTTTATCGCGTAGGCTATATGGCTCACTGTGCATCTGTAAAAATCTTCTGTTTTCGCTGGAAGGGGCGCTAAAAAGCAATACGTGCCAGCCCGCCCGGGTTCAAAATCAACCTCGAGTTGCCCCTGGATAGACACCCTGGTCTACACCCTTGCTTTCGATTACCAGGACTAGTTAAACGCAAGGGTCGCCTCGTGAAATACGAATCCGTAAATGTCTGTTTGAATAGCCCCCCCCCCTCCAAAGCAGTCGATATCAAACCCTGGGGGACGATGGAGAAAAAAGTGAATTTAAAATCAATGCTATAATTCTTACGCAGTTATATCTAAACATTTTAAACGTTTAAAAAATGTTATATTCCAAATTAAGCATTTTATATAATGATTTTTTTGTGTTTAAAATTTTCAAAGAGATTTTAACGATATCAAATACAGATTTTAACGTTAAAGGTTGCATTTTAACGCTACGTTTCCGTTATTTTATGAGATTACAAAAGCAATTAATAATTATATTTGTGAAAACTGAGTCTCTTTTAGTTTTATTTTCTCCTTCCAATTCTGTCCAATTGTGTTTGTGTGTCATAGCTACACACAAAACCGTAGCCAGGATTTAATTTCAAGGGGGGGTTCATAAATTTTTACAGCATGTATCGATACAATTACAGCATGCAAGTCCGTAGCCAAGTCCCATTAAAAATTTAATTTCGGGGGGAACCGGTCCCTAAGATCCCCCCCCCTCTGGATATGGGCATAGCTACACATATAGTCCGTTCTCGGAAAATTGTCCATCAGTCCCGTTAGAATTTAAGGGAGCCGACGTCACAGACGGCTTGTTTCATTTCAGTAGAGGGAAGGGCGTCTTTCTGGGGTTTCCCAGTTAGGAAAGACGCCTTTATCTCTACTTCATGAAACGATCCGTCTGTTACTTCAGCTCCCTTGAATTCTAACGGGACTGGTGTACAACTTTCCGCGAACGGACTATACCTCCTTTCTCCTGATGGATCCAAGGGGTGGGCGATGGGGCGATCACCTCCTCCATCCCCTTGAGGTGCTTATATCATGAAAAATGAAAAGTACCGGACACCTGGCTAAAAATAGGAATCTTAAACGAAGCTGCCCCACCCACTGAGAGATTTCTGTATTCGCCATTGTTCCTCTCTCAAATCTTTTACAATGTTTATAGTTTAATATTCTTGAACCCGATATCGCTAATCTTACTAAGAGTCACCAACTACATCCGTCACGTTGGCAACATTATTTAATTGTGCGAGTACTGACTTAGTCTTATTGGCATATATATTCCAGCGTTTTTTATATTGCTATATGCAATATAAATAATAAACACTTCAAAATCAATCAAAATAATCTCAAAAATAACTTTTTTTTTCCGGATGTATGATCTCACCTTGATTGGCGCAGAATGACCATTGCTGTCCTTGCGCCATAAAACTACAACCAACCAGCCAACTTTTTTTTTTGTGCTTTGTCCTTATTACAATTTCGTAATAGTAAAGTAAAAGGGGGGGGGCGATAAAAAGTCGCGAAATTCTTTAAGGGGTCGGAGGTAAAAAGAAAAATAATAATAATAATAAATAAATAAAAAATAAAGTTTACACCCCAGTTTAGACATTCAAGTTAAGGGAATTTAAATAGTTTGCGTTTAAACAACGTTTGCGACAAAAATGAGAAACTACTTACATATGAACGATCAATCACACATGCACTAGCCAAATGCAGTGAACTTCACTGCAAGTGTAAAAAGTGATACACGCTCACTGCAATGAACTTTTATGATCACCCTATATAAAAACAATATAGTACCTGAATGTAAAACATAACACAAAACAAGTTTTAATTAAATTTTAATGTGCGACTAGTTATTGTACACTCGATGTTTGTAATTCTCTTTTTTTAGTATTATTATGTTTTTTTCCAATCATTTTTTGAGAACAGTAATTTCTTAGAAGAGTTTTTGTGGATGTTTTAATTGCACACATTAAAATGTCTTCAACTAAATGTCCTTCACTGCATTGATTAAAGGAAAAATATTCCTTTTCAATTAACGCTAAGTATGTTAACTGAACTGCCGTATTTCATTGATTGCAAGATTTCAAAAAGTTCTGCTCATGACCTTCCGATAACAGTTTATTGATGATAATGTAATTAGTCGATACTACAACGACAATATCCTGGTGATGACAGAGCAAACAACCCCTGTCTAAATTCTTTATATACACTACTGGCCATTAAAATTGGTACATCAGGAAGGAATACAAATAACAGAATGATATTTATTTGACATATATATTATAGTGGAAAGAGCAAGTGATTAAATTTACAGGAAATTAGGATGCTTCTCTTGAATATCAAGTCCAAAAAGAGAAGGCGGAAGCCATAAGAATTGATTTGTGGTCATCAGTAAGCATGCGTGGAACCCATCTTGCACGAATTTTTCCATATCCCAGATGATGAAGCACAATTTCATAAATGATCATATGAGAAACTGGTGAGAATTCTTCGTGGATTTCATTAAGTGTGTAACGTCCATCCTCTTGGATGAATTCATCAACACACTGCAAAAAATCATCTGTAATGACAGATGGGCGATTACTTTGTTCACCATCATGGACACTCTTCCCCCTTCCTTCATTAAACTGACAACACCATCTCTGCACTGATGATTCGTCCAAATCTTTATCACTATAAACTCCTGTTAATTGACGATGAATCTCACATTCTTGGCATTCAAAAATCTTATCACAGATCATACCTCACACGTGGTGGGAGAATCTATTTTCTTGTTTATTTTAAACAGCCACAGATACAAAGACAATGGTCCTAAAGCAACGAAACTTGCCATGATGGGGATAAACAGGTAATGAAGACTGGCTAACCTTGAAATAGGTCTGGCAATCAATTTACGCATGCACAATTCACAAACGGGTATTACTTTCCAAACGCCCCCGCCCCCATATATCCATGAAGATAGGAACGTTTCTTTGAAAAATTCCATTTTTCTTCGAATGTTTTTCTTCAACCAAATTTCACAAAACTTACCGATGCAATGCATGGTAAAAATGTAGCATTTATTTATCTATATAACATTTTTTTAATTCCAAGCATTTTGGAGTTTCGAACTGATGATGCACTGGAGCAGCAACCAGTGCAGATTATAGTGAACTTGCTCGATAATCCAAATTTTTTTTGCAACTAATTTGGATATTTCCATTGCACTTTTTCCATGATAGGCAGTTTTTAAGTTCATTTGATAAAATATCAATATCGACAACCACATAACCTGAAAATTTTGATGCAAAGATAGATACTTCAAGATCAAAAAATTAAACAACAATATAAATCGACGTTTATTGGCATAGCAATACCAGCGCTGATGTTATGGCATGATTAGGTGGCATACGTATTTAAATAAATAAACGTTGATTTATATTGTTGTTTAATTTAATCTGCGTAGTGTTCGATTTATATAAATATATACGGGCACTTTTGATCAATTTAATACTGAGTCTTTTCGCAATTTGGTTTAAAAGTAGTTCATGTACATTCTGCAAAATAACTGGCATCAGTAAATAGTCTTTATATACGTTCGTAAAGAGATTAAATGTTATCCTTCGTAGCTCAGTGGGTAGAGCCTCCGCCCGGCAAGTGGAAGGTCGTGGGTTCAGGTCCCACCGAAGGCAGAAATATTTATTTTCTTTCGAACGTTTCACCATCTAATCACGCCATACCATCGGCGTTGGTATCACTACGCCAATAAACGTTGATTTATATTGTCATTTAATTTAATCTGCATAGCGTTCGATATATTTAAGTAGATACATATGACGGAGTCAAGTTCTCGTTAAGGAAACGTCATAAATCACGCAGATAAGCTTCTAATGGTATACTAAACAGGGCCAAATTATCACATAGACCAGGGGTCTTCAACCTTTTCCAGTACACGAGCCAATTTTTCTTATTCTTGGTAGCTCGCGGGCCGCATTACTGTACCAGCAATATTAGGACTGAACAAAACAAAGGGGAAATCAGGAAACATCCCTCCGCTGGACCAGCCTTTGTTGCCTTTTTGTTTTCTAAGCGCTTTGCATTGATTTTGCGTGCCCACCCGAAAATATTTTCTGGATCCTCCTCTGGGACTGAATATATATATATATTACAATATAAAATACGTATGGGAGCAAAAAATATATGATACTTTTAGTTATTAATATATAAAAAAAATAACATCTTTTAGAGAGATTTTTGGCGCTGCTTATTTTTAACAAACTTGTCAATATTACGTCTTATTTTTGATGTTATTATACAATCTTAAGAGTTCTTTCAAGGTGGAACTCAATTATTCTGGTCCTAAGTTTTGATTCCACTAACTTTGTTTTTGAAGAAAAGAGCTGTTTGTAGATGCATTGGTGTATGCAGTGGGGGGATGGGGGTTGTCACCCCCAGTGCAATGAAATTTT
>QLNU02014795.1:27712-38430 GCA_006491805.2 Dysdera silvatica | reverse complement strand
TAGAAATTTTTGCTAAGCATTGAGGTATAGGGCTTAGCCCCCCTAGACTTCGAAGCTAGTTACGCCCATGCCCCCCCCCCCTTTTCCCTACTAGCAGAAACAAATAGAATTCTGTCGTTTCACTCCCTCAAATGCGACGAAAAATCACAAAGGATAGATAAGGGGCGACGTTTGTGATTTCCTTATGTGCATTATTATAAGATATAATAACGATATTTTTATAAATAAATTTAGTTTATTTTACAACAAAATTTGTTATTTCTTTTCGACGTTTAATGGGGACAGAGCCGTTAAACTGCTTTTTTTTTCAGAATTTCAGGTGAAGACAAAAAGGTGTGAAGAGGCGCTTTCTCGGGGAATGCGGATTTTGTGGTACTGTCCATTGGTGAGAAGTTGGTGACCAGATTCCGTTAGCTGAAGAAGCTGGTCGTTCCATTGGCGTCTTGCCGAAACTGATTTTTCGCACGCGTCTTTCTCGCGAATGGACAGTAGATACTGTGCATTCGCGCTCAGTTGGCGCGTGATACCGTTAGCAGACGGGTTAGTCCATTGCAGTTTAGGGAAGGCCGTCTTGGAGGAACTGGTTTTTCCCACATGAAAAACCAGTTTCGGCAAGATGCCCTTCCCTAAACTGCAATGGACTAACCCTTGTGCTAACGGTATCAGGCGTCAGGTCTGCGCGAACGCACAATAGATTGTAACTAAAGGAAAAACAAAGTTCGCTGCTTTTTGCATCCTAAAACTTTGGCGCCCTATCTTTGATCGCTTCCCTGGTATCCCTTGAAAATTTCACTTGTAAGTTTAGTTTTATTTTTTACTTGAAAATAATAATTTTTAATGTAAATTTATTATTTTCAGGAGGACGCACGCCCTCTGTCTGAATACGCTTTTGGGGGGAGGGCGGAGGCTGTTTCACGCGTTTTTTCAGAATTTCAGATTTAGAAAAAAGGTGGAGGGCGCCTTCTCGGGGAGAGCTGATCGACAGAATTCTACGGTAAATAAATTGCAATTTTAAAAAAGAAAAAAATATATATATCAGCCACCTCTTGAAATTTGGCGCCCTGGGCAAATACCAAACGTGCCCATTTATAAATACGGCACTACCCCTCCCCCTATATCAAAAAATGAGCAAATGCCTGACATCCCTCCCTTATGCTTACGTAAGATTTCGGTTCTCTAATTGTTTAGTACAAGTTTTTGAAATAAGAATGCAATGTGTGATGCAAATTATAATACTTATTTACATTTTTATTGTAATATTGAGCACTTATTAGTAAGTTTGTTATAATATTAAACGCTTATTTATAAATAGAGAGTAATCACAATAAATTATCGCGTTTAAAAAAAGTTTTAACACGCTATTAATTGCTATTTTTTTGGCACAAGAAAGTATTTTGTTGCATTTTTATTGTTAATATTTCTTTTTTTTATCTAAGTATTGCAGTCCTAATAGGGCTGTTGTCTCTTTCTGACTATGTTAGTTTCGTTACTTTCTGTGTCTTACGTAAGCATGGTTCAGACTCCCACCCCCTCCCCGTTGTCAGCAAAAATAAGCAAATCTTAAAACCCTTCCCCCAAAGATGCTTACGTAATACTTGAACGACCCCCTATTTTGCGTTTTAAATTTTTGGTGCACTTTTCGTGTTTTTAGGTCACGTTTAAGGTTTTGAGGTAACTTTTGTATTTTAAGTATCTAAGCCTCTCCTCCCCTCTTCCTCAGCCGCACCTGATCTTAAGTCGCCACGACTAACAATATCCAAACTATTCTCAATACGGGAGGGATCTACATCCACATTACACACTCTGGGACACTAGCCTTAATTTAAAATTTCTTTACGATAAAGCATACCCTATTTATAATGGGGTATTTTAAATCAATAGAGACTATTAAATGAAGTCCAAGTAGCGACAGGACTGTTTAACAATTAGTAATTTATGTATTGGATAAAATTAAACGGATAATGCAATTGTTTCCCCTCCCTTAAAATTGGGAGGACTGGTTGGTTCCCTTGTGAAACATGAACACCCCTTCAATGAATTCAAAGGCCCTCCGAAAGTTTGTAGTCACGCCAACGGGTGGGCGCTCCCCGAAATGGGGGGGGAAGCACTCTCCACAAAGTGGAGTTACTGGCTACGCTGCAGATCCTTGCTTTTAATGAAAAGAACATATTTTTCACAACTAAATGTAAATAATAAAAAGAAGGAAAACGAAGAAAAAAAGTGCAACTAGAAATTTTAAAAAATATAACTTTTTATATATAAAAAAACCAACATTTAAGTTGAGAATTTTAAAGAAAATAATAAATATTTGCATAAGCGTAACGAAGGGAAAAGGTTTGTAGACGGTGCTCGAGGAACTGGTATTTTAACTTACAAAAACTAGCATATTTTTACTGTACAGTCATTTACGAAATATTACTAGATGAGAGAAACGAGAGTTACTATTGCGTTCTATTTCCGATATATTCGTTCACCGCATTTTTGGCAAGTTTATTGCAGCGTGCAAATTGACGATGATTAAACACATACGTAGCAAATGTCAATATTTTAACAAGAAACCTGTTTAATTATAACATTTTGAAAGAAAACGAATACACTGTCCACCTATTATTCAATTTGTTTCATTCACTTCTATGCACACTTCGTGGTTTTCCTACAAAAAACAATACGTAAAGCTACATAAAAAATTAACGTATTTTAAGAAAATAAGCAGTTTTTTTTAAATATGCAGTGGAGCATATCGTGTATTAAATTAATATGTATAAGGTTATAGGCATCAACGTAAGGTTTTCAAAATTATGGAGGGGGGGGGTGCAAGCACATTTTATGTAGTTTATAGGGCCGGACTCACATAACTCTACGGCTGTAACTTATAGGACGTAAATCAATAAAAAAAAGTTATTTACTTTTTAAGGTGGATTACGGAATAGAGTTTATTCATATTTCAATATCTACTAATGAAGAGGCAGAAATTTCTAGCAAAATAAACAAACAAAATAAAATGTAGCACACGAAAATTCGTAAACAAAAGATCGTTTGAATCTCAATATAACTTTCAAAAAATTATTTCAAAACTGATTCCTTTTTTGCCAACCAAAATTCTTTGCTTTATGGGACTAAAAAATTTGGTTAAGCTTTCGAGTCTTATGCTGCTGGGTGAAATCATGCAGAAATTTTTTTAAAGTTCTCTATTCTTCATGGTAATTTAGAACATGCGGCGATTAAAAAACATAAGCTGCCCATCTCCAGTTCAAATATCAATTGTACTTCTAGTAGAATCGTTTAGTGGATCATATTATGAGTATTTTATCAGATCTCGCTTGAGCATCTTTTGTAGATTTTGTATTTCTTAATATTAAGACCCAAACGAGCATGAAGAGCTTGGAATACCTTACAAACTTAAAAGGATCGAAGGATAAGTATTTGGGCAAGAAAGCAAACGTAAATTAAGAAAAATAATTGTTAAAATAAATAAGCTCAAATGGCAATTGCAAAATATCTTAAGAACTAACCAAAGATAGACAGGCCGAAATTCTCAACTGATTCCATAAAGACCATTAGGCCGAGGAAATGTCCAGGTCTTTCTTCAGGTAGATGAAATAAGAAAACGGGTTGAGATAACGTGCAAACGAATTGCTCAAAATCGATGCACATGAGAGCTCAGCAATGGCAATAGTCGAATATGAGAATGGTATATTAATTGCAAAAATATCAGTTATGAATGAAAATACGAAATGTATGGGAATATACAGAATCAGATATTGGAAAGCTAAGCGCAAATGCAGTTTAGCATCAGTATTTTGAAATGTTAGTTTGCTAGTTTTATGATGCAAGACAGCAAGGGTCATGTTGCGTATGGAATCTACAGTTTTCCGAGGAATCCAAACTCCCCTATTTTGAAACGTATTTCATTCAAAAATAAAAAAATAGAATAATAATACGCGTTTGTATAAAACCATTCACATTTAAAATGTCTCTTGAGTTTCTAAGGCCCATGTAATGCATCTAAGGCTTAAAATAGAAATACGCCCTGTTTCAAGTTTAAGGCAAGATATAGTAATTTAATACCCATGGTGTACTTTCTGTTCGCGATATCTGCATTCAGTGAGATGCCAAAATTTTATTGCATAAAGCAGCTCCCACTTATTTCTTGGAGCCCCTTTTTATTCCTCCATTGAGTTCGAAGCGGGTACATCGTTTGCGTAAGTGTCAAGTTACACGGGTCCGTAGCAATGCCGGATTAAGGTTTCTATGGGACCCTAGGCTAGAAGGATATAATTCGACGCCTATGCAAACAGTGAATCCGCTTCGAGCTCAATGGAGGAATAAAAAGAGCCCCCAGGAAGAAGTGGGGAGCTTCTTTAGGTAATAAAATTTTGGCGTCTCACTGAACGCAGATATAGAGAAAAGAAAGTACGCTATAAGTATCAAATTACCATATAATCACCGGTTTTAATATTTTGACTAAAAATCGTGGCCCTTGCAATATTCAATCAATAAACCATGAGTTTTTCTTTGAAGTTCGTTATTTTAATATTTAGGTTTCTCAGTTCATGTTTATAAAGAAGACACCAAAAACAGGAGCCAAATTGGCGCAAATCCTGAGAAGTTGGAGACTTTGCTCCAATGTTCTGTTTGCGCATGCGCAGTAGGAAGTCGCCAGAGAAGGGAAAAAATTACGTTCCTCTCCCACTCCCCACCGACTCCAAATTTCAGAAAAATACTGCCATTGGTAGAACATTTCCGAACACGATGACATCACTAATTAAAATCATAACGAATTTTTAAATCAGATTCGTTCTGCGATTCATGTTAATTGGAAAGTTCATGGAAATAAAAAATACAGCCTTTTAAAAGATTCCAAATGGCAATCACACCATCGTTTTCCAGGGCTGCAAGTTTATCCAGATTAGTGCTAATTTCCTTTTTATAAGTGTAAACATCGAAAATTGAATGGGAGTTTTCAAAAGCCACATTTTTGTATTTTTACAGCCTTTCCAGTAAATGTGATCCAACGAACGAGTTTACTTTATGACTTTAGTATCCTTTTAACTATGGTGATGTCACCATCCACTGACGGGAAATTTTTTGGCAATGGTATATGGCGATTACATGTTCTTGTTTGCACACACGAGCACAACATACATATAATTTTTTTCCATTCCTCCTCTCAGAAAATAACAATATTTTATTATTTTCTTCTTTTTCAAGTTTAACTCCAATAAACCCGAGTTACCGCTCATACGCATAGTCTGTTCTGGTTATATTTCATACTGGTTTTTCGCGCAGACAAACCAGTTGTGAAATGTCGCCCTTCCCTTTACAGCAATGAACCAACCCGTTTGTGACGTCAGCTCCCGTGAATTCTAACGGTACCACTGGTCAATTTTCCGCGAACGGACTGTACAGGCATTGGTGTGACTAGACCAAAGTTCTAGAAGTGGTTAGGGCCGCCTCTAACAACAATGGGCCCTGGTAGAAAGGCCATAGCCAGTATTTAATTGGAGGGGGGGGGGTCAGAAATTTATCGAAAAAAAGAAATAAATACGTCATATAAAAATAAATGACGAAATACAGTTGATTCCGCTTAATCGGGACACATCGGAACTAGTACGTTTTGGCCCAATTAAACATCTGTCAAATAGCCAAATTTCACATAAAATTAAACAATGAATGTTTTCTCAATACTCCATACATAATATACGATACATATATGAAAATAATATATAAGAATATAATATATATAAGAAAAAATAATAAATTCTAAAATAAAATATGTAGCTAGAAATGATCGTGCCTTCAATTTTACCCCGCTCTGAAGTCAAGACCTATGATGCCGATGTGCGTCACGTGTGTGCTATCGTTGCGTCACCACACTGACGGTAAACACAGGGCTGTCCCCAAAGGGTACACGCTGCGTATTCTCAAGAAATTTTAAAAAATACAGAGTACTCGCCGCATACTCTCAAGGTCTCAAAAAAGTTTTTATATTTGCTGGTTTTTGGACAACTTTCAACAAAGTTCAGCCTTTTTTTTTTCTAGTCATTTACAAACTTGAATGGAAACAAATGAGGAAGCCCCCTGAATCCACCAAGCCTCAAAATAATATCCTGCGTACGACCAGGAGAGGAATGAAAAACTGATGAAAGTGGCAACTGCCACCTTGGGCTTGGATAGACGATAGACGACCAGTCAAATGCCAGTCAGCGCGGCGCTGTGAGGTCACCAAGTCCAGAGTTACCCCGCAATTTCAATACTCTTTAATTAAGACAGCACCGCATACTCTCAATAATTTTCTTCAGAACAGCTCTGGGTAAACATTAAGTGACATGTAGATGAAGTCCTGCTGTACTGTACCTAAGATCATATTAAATTGTTTGTGCACATTTTTTTAGACTATGTGCAATATAATATGTATATATAAATTAATTTTAATCTTAAAATTTTATTGCAATTAAGCAGAATGTTGTCCCAGTGAAGCGATGTAAATTACTATTAGTTTTTGGTTTGGGTTCCATCGGAATTTACGATGGTAACATTGTACACAAGGGCGGACTGAGCTACAGGCCCCCTGGGCCGTGTGCCCTCTGATAATCCAAGGTATGCGCCCTTTGAGAGGACCCAGCCCGCCCCTGGTTTATTCTCGATGCCTATAAACAATGGGCACATGCACGGGCTTTTCTCTCTAATCGGTCAGTTGCATAAAAATCTCTATGCATATTCCACGAATGTTGTTTACCCAGGGTCGAATTGGGCCGCCGGACACGGGGCGGTGTTCCCTCCGATAATCCAAGCCCTTTGAAAGGACTCAGTCCGCCCCTGATTGCACATAGTGGTCAGGGTCGACCGTATAATAACAACATAGCGGTATCCTTCAAAATAAAACTGAAGTAAAAATTGATAACGCGAAAATGCTATGCTTATTTTATATATATATGTATTTTCCTATAACTATGCGTAATAAAATAGTACTATATTATATGAAATATACATTAAAAAAAAAAATCTCGCCTATTATTCACTTACGAGGGAAACAAAACGTTAGAAATTTCATTAAAAATTTTAAAATTCCATTTTTCTATATATTTATTTGTTTAATTAATTATATGTATTAAAAATGTAAGTCAATTTCATTCCTTATGTACTTTCTTTAATCACACGCAGGTGCAGCAGTCGTGGCCGAGCAAATAAGGCGATAGACTTGGAAATCTATTGGGCTTTGCCCGCGCAGGTTCGAACTCGACTGCGAGCTCCTTTTTTTTTACGATTGTTCGTTATTAACGACATTGAATACATATCATGCTTGAAAAGTAGGAGTTTACTTACAAACAGCTACCTTAGAAATTTGATACATGAATTATCAAACATGCATTAGTAAAAAAAATCATATAAAAGGACGTCATAAAAAAGTTTTACTTTTTATTACCTATAAGAAATTTCCATTTTAAAAATATATATATACAAGTCTATAATTTATTTTCAACTTTAATTAATTTGTTAACGTATTATTATCTCCACAGGTAACACAATTGCTATAAACATGGTCAACACAGAAAAGCCTCCGGGGTGAGATTTTTAGAGTTTTCGTAAGTGAATTTATTATACAATAATTTCTGACACCCACTTATAGGTTATAGCTCAATCAATTTAATTAATTTGTTAAAATATTTAAACCAACTTGATTCTTTATATACTTCCTTAAGGTTACTTCGACGCAGCAGTCGCTGAGTGGTTAAGGCGGTGGACAAGATATCTATTACTTCTGCCTGCGCAGGTCTGAATCCTGCTGACTGTGAGTATCTTTTTTTTTCTTTTACTGTTGTTGGTTAAACATGCATTAACAACATTGAATACATTTATGCTTAAAAAGTAAGAGTTTACAAAATAGCTACCTTCAGCAACCAGAAATTTGATACATTGATTATAAAAAATGCGTTAGTAGAAAAAAAAAATCAAATAAAAGGATGTTTATAAAAAAAATAACGTTTTACTTTTTATTACCCACGAAGAAATTTTGAAGAAATTTCATTTAAAAAAAATATATGTACAAGTCTATAATTTCATTTATTTTCAACTTTAATTAATTTGTTAAAATATTCAAAGCAACTTATCTCTATGTAATAGGTAGATCGACTCACCAAAGCTAAAGACTCGATGGATAATATATTACACAATAGGCACAGTTTTTGGAACGAAAATTTATTCGGCTTTAAACGTTTTTCGAAAGCCTTGAGCTTTCATCAAAGAAGTAAAA
The DNA here is from genome assembly GCA_006491805.2 of Dysdera silvatica. Classification (NCBI taxonomy): domain Eukaryota; kingdom Metazoa; phylum Arthropoda; class Arachnida; order Araneae; family Dysderidae; genus Dysdera; species Dysdera silvatica. The sequence goes on along the minus strand of QLNU02014795.1, from coordinate 30,176 downwards.
AATCTAAGCGTACATCGCTCGTAAGGGCGAGTGTACGATTGTTTATTGTATAAAGGGTAAGGTTGTGGGTGATGTTGGTGGATTGGCGCCTTCTATCGGTCGAGCCAGATGAATGTGGACTATAAGGGGAAAGTTGGATTGTGTTAAATTTTTTTTTTTAATTAAAGTATATGACAAAAAATTATTGGTGAAATTTTAAGAGGAGAAAACGTGACCACGCTGGATGGATATTGGCCGTAATTGATAAATCGTTCACCAGGTGCTCGATGTTTTGATGGATTAAAAAAGTTCCAAAAAAATTAAGATCAGCTGGAGATGGAGGTTTGTAGATTAACTTCGCTTCATCGAAGTTAAATTTGTGGTCCAAAGACCAGCAATGAACGGCTATGGGTGATTTAGTCAATTCCTGTTTTTGTACGTATGCCCGGTGTTCTTTAATCCTGAACCGGAGTGCACGACGAGTTTGGCCGATGCACGATTTTGAGCACGAGCATGGGATTTCATAAATACCCCCCATGAGTTGTGATCCGAAACCGAGTCTTTTAGTTTTGAAATACAACGTTTATTGATGGGCGTGAAAGAGACTTTAAAATTAAAGTTGTTAAGAATAGTAGCAATTTTAGTGCTGATATTGGGAACGAACGGTAAGCAGATGGTCTATAAAATAGGAATGCTGTTGGGAGAAAGATGTGTGTCCGGTTTTTTGGAGGAGAATTTTTTACGGCCCGATCAACAATAGACGGTTTGCAGCCTCGGAATATGGCAATGTTTTTGATGAACTCGAGTTCCTTATTCCGGTCTTCTTCAGTAGAGCAAATTTTGATACACTGAATACAATCCAGTAAAAACTGCTCATTTTCTGAGACATTGGGTGTGCTGATGAACAGTGTGGTGGCAACGAAATGGAAGAAGGTTTATGGTAAACGCTTAAACGAAATTCGAAGTCTGTTTTCATGACCAGAATGTGCAGAAAGGCAAGTTTGTTGTCAACTTCGCATTCAAATGAGGATTGAATATGGTTATTAAACGAGTTGAGATTATGGGTGAGAACCTTGAGATCAGTATTATTACCATCTAGAATTGCAAAGATGTCGCCAACTTCATTCTTTATATACTTTCCTTAAAATTTTTGCCGTAGCAGTCGTGGCCGAGTGGTTAAGGCGATGGACTTGAAATCCATTGGGGTCTCCCCGCGCAGGTTCGAATCCTACCGAGTGCGAATTTTTAATTTTTAATTAGTTTAAGCAACTAATTGCTTATTAACAACTGTACGAACAACATTAAATGCATACCATTTTTAAAAAAGCAACGTTTACACAACGGTCACCTTACAGTCAAACCCCACTATAGCGAACCCGATATAATGAAATCTCCATATATAACGAATGAATTTTTTATTCCCATCCAATCATCCATTAGTTTTAGAGCATCGGATATAGCGAACCCCGATAGCCCGGGCAGACCCTTCCGACTCCGGAATGATTTATTTTAAAGGTAGAAACTAATCATAAATATATTTGTTAACGTCATGTCTAACAACATCACAATATCCTATACATACAATGCTTTATATATACAGGGTGTTCATTTAAAAACGCACCATCTTAATAACTTTGGTTCTAAGATAGGCACAATTTTGAGTAAAAACACGTCAATTTTTATTTCCAGGGGAAGTCCAAAAATTGATACCAAAGAATTTTTTTGTTCAACTCCGCCTTCCCGAACCCCCTTGGCTCCCAGCTTTACCTTCTAATGGCACCTCCTATCTTGCGATATCGTTGTAAACATCGTGAAATGCAATATTTTGCTAAATGAAAAAGATTCACGCATTCGTGAAAATGAGCTACAAAACAAAATTGTTATTTTGACTTTAAAACAATACTATGAGCGAGAACGCTTTGACCCTCCCTCGGATTGAATGGAAGTTATGGGATAACAAACAAGAATTGGCGCAACTTGGGATTTCAACAAACCGCGGTGTGTGTGGGGACAACAAACCCAAAATTGTGCAGGAAAAAGTACGGTTTTGCTTCTTTTCTAAACAACTGGGGTTGGGGGGTAAGTGTCCCCTTTACCCGCGCCAGATTACTTCTATGAATGAATGAATAAACGAACGCAGGTGTACATGCAGGCAGTAGTAAAATAATGGTATGATACTATATGTACAAAATGTTGTCTATTATTTGCTAAGCAGTAATAGTCTATTACTTCCACAGAATTGTATTCTCGGGTTATAATTATCTTCACTCAGTTGCTGATGCATTTGCAGTTTGTATGGAAAAAACTTATCCAGGTTAAGTACTTTATGTACTGAGCCAAGAGTAGACTCAACTACTTTTCTTATTGACGACTTAGAACCCATACTGAAATTACCAAGAGCATCGAGAGTTGCACTTTCGTTCAGAATTCTGGGTTTATTCAGGGGCGGATTGGGCTGCCGGCCAACAGGTCTCTGGACCTGTGA
>QLNU02014795.1:0-21471 GCA_006491805.2 Dysdera silvatica | reverse complement strand
GAGTTTTCCACCCCCAGTTTGAAGGTGGGGCGAAAGGTATATTTCGCCCCCTCACTTTTGAGAAACACTTAAAATTTTAACTTCAAAACAAAAGTTAAGCATCACTACTAATGTAGTTGAGCTGAAACAACTTTGGATTCTAATTTCATTTCCTGTCAATAATAGACCATACCATTAAGGATACTGCTTTGAAGTGCCTCTTGACGTATCCATTGTTTAAAAAATCGTTGTCTCTTTTCCTGTACATTTTCCTTTAGTCTTTGTGGAACCATCGATCTTAAAGCGTAGGGCTCTGTGTAATCAGTAAAATTGTAAGTCGTTTAAATGGTTGTTGTTTTGTGATTAATTTTATTTGAACTATTTAATTAATGAATTATTTAATCAGACACGTGCCAACAGGGGGGCAGAGTTTTGTTAGCCCCCAGTCTTGGAAGAGAAGGGACGAAAGGCATAATTCTCTCCTTCACGCTATTGAGGAATACTGTTAAAACTTTTTCAAAAATATCATTGCACATTGCCACTAATGTAGCAAAGCTGAAAGAATTTTGGATTCTAATTTCATTTTCTGTCAATAGATGTCGGCACCATACCGTCAACAATACTACTTTGACAGTGTCGCCTAGCAATAATCCAGGGTGCATATTGATCGAAACTGAAATAAGAAAGCATCAGAAAATGAAACAATAAAAATGCTTACCAGCATTCTGAAGAATACATGTTAATTTTAATAAACATAAAACACAAATACATATTACGTAATTACTACTTTGAAATCTTTGATTGGCGTTTGTTTTGATTTTTCTTGGGGGAGTTTGTATTTGACTTTGCTTTTTCAATTTTTTCAAATGCTTCGAAAAGATCGTCGTTGAAGTCAAAGCGCAGTAAATACTTTTTACATAGTGTAAACCAGCACATCAGGGGCAGATTTAGGGGGAGGGGAACGGGAGCTATCGCTCCCTTGAATGAAAATTTAACATTGAAAAGGTACAAGGTAAAGGTCCAATGAGGTATTATTTCCAAAAATCATTAAGCGTACCAGCATTCGCTTCAATTGAGTAAACTCACGATGGAACCTACCAACGTGTTTGACGGAGATTGTACCAAAGCGAGCGCGTTCAAAAGGTCTCAAAAAGGTATTAGACCCATGTCCAAGCTTTTTTCAGGATGTCCCTATATTTCGGAGATATGGTTCACCAAAATCCGGAAACAGCCATAATACAGACCTTGATATCTCATGATTCCATGGATGGATTTTAATGATCTGCGGCTTTTAAAACAGGTTATCGAAAATCACTTGATACGTGTTCCAGCAATTTTCCAATGTAACTCAAAATTTTGAAATATTAACCTTCAAATCTTTCGACAAAACGGAAAAATAATCAACCCCTGTTTGGTGGTTTTTCAGCAAAACCCCGCATTGAAAATATTAAGCTTTAATAGTTCGAAACTGAGATATTTTACTTATTGTGAATTAATTATCTACCCATTATAATCTAGAGCTCGGTGGATATTTGAAACAATGCACGCTGCACGAGCAGCGTGCATTTTTTTTTTTTTTCAGAGATACACTCGCCCATTGCGATCGATAATTGAAGCGAGTGTTCGTACTAAACATTATTCTGACTTGCAATCCAAGTCTTTGGTTTTCACTTACATTAATCACCGAACATGAAGTGGGGTCCTCAATATCACATTTTGTTTGAACTATTTCCTCATCCTCAATAAAATTGAGAGAGGAAATTAAAATTTCAAGTTTTTTAAAAAGCGCGAAAGCTAAACATTTTTCTTCTGGAATAATTTCATTTGCATTACTTTCAAAAATTGAATACGCGTAGTTTACAATGTGTTCAAAATAGTGATGAACATTGAAGGGATTAATAGTGCTATTCATAATTTCAAATTACTGAAAATAACAAAAATTTTAAATGCATGTCCTTTCAAAGCCCTATTAACTATCAAATAATAAAATCATCAAATCAATAAAAAATCATAATTGGTTTAAATCTAATTTGATTTTTGAAATTGATGAACGCATGATTAATTTCTTTCATATTTTAAAATTAATATTAATAATATTTAGGAAGGTGACCCCTTAAAATACTCGCAGTACGATTGACGGAACGAAATCTAACGAACAAAATCATTTTTTTTCTGTACATAATATAATAATTGCTCAAATACGTCTCAACTCGTTTTGCTATATTTTCAAACAATTTTTCTCTTTAAACTTGTTTTGAATTCATTTATCGGAGGGGAAAATAACAATTATTATGCTCGCTTAAACGGCCAGAAAAGCCTACGTGATTTGTTTTAAATTTATTAGTAAAAAGTTATTACAACATGTTTTATAGCTATTTTAAGCTTTCAAGTTCATTTTTTGCTCACAGGCAGCAAAACTTCTCAAAACGTTAAAAGACATCTAGCAAGCGACCATATCCGAGGCCTACGTCATTTAAGGCCACGGAAGCCTGTCTAGTCATGTGACATGACGTGAGCATTGTCATCTGAATGTTTTGCTGTAGCTTAATGGATTTGCACCGACATGTGTTATTTTGATCTTCTTTTTTAACTTTTAATCAAGGACTGTAATTATATTTACTGGTTTATAAATCGAAAGTAAGAATTTTAGAGTTTTAATCTGTGATCTGTGTTGTCTATTAGACGCAAGAAACATTTTATTCTATCTGATTTCCCTTCACTATACCAAATATTCTAGACTGTATGTTACTGTCACCTGAAGTTTTCCTTAATGATAAAAAATGCCTGAGAAATGTTCAGCAGCAGGCTGTACTTCAAATCATGATAATAAAAATGAATACGTAAGTGCATTTTGATTCCTAAGGATCCTGAACAACGTCAACTGTGCTTAAGAAAAATTCCACGCAAGGATTTTACGCTAGGAAATCGAACAGTTATATGTGCAAAATATTTTGAAACAGATGATATCATTTGATTCGATGAAAGTCCTAAAGATGGAACTATTATTAAATTACCCAGGATATACCCTAAATTGAGAGATGGAGCCTTCTCTCATATTTTTCAAGGATGTCCAAACTATTTAACAGGAAAAAGATTTCTCATAGATCAAGTAGAGATGAAAAATTGAAAGTTGCTGATGAAAAATTATTTTCCAATTTCCTTGCCAATAATCGTATATTGCCATTTGAAGAACTATCAGACAGCTTAGCTGAAAAAGTGAAAACAATTGATGACAATGCTATTATTCAAGCAAATGATGCCGAAATATTTATTCTGTTTGTAAACTGCGACGATGTTCCTCTTATTAAAAGTAGCATCAAGATAGCTTCAGATCTTAGTCTAACAGCTTTTGTGGGTAATAGCATGTTGCCGCAATCATGTATCTTTCATTTTTTGACAAACGAAAATAAATTAGCTTTATGGAACCAGTTGGAAAAAATCATACAAAGTGTAAAAGCCTACAATGTAAAATCGATGGAAATTGATTACCATAAAAAAGCAATCGAACTATGGGGCAATTTTATCTTATCGTCGAACGAAACTATTTTTAAATATGATTGTAAACATTTTCTACTTGAACAAATGTATCTGTGTAATCGTCCAAAAGTAGGAAAAGGGTATAGTAATGATTTGTTAACCTTTTCATTTTCTTTATATATCAAATCTCCAGCGATGTACAAATTATTATTTGAAACCAATATGCTGTCTCTACAATCCGCTGATCATTTTAAACGACTAATACCCTTTAAGCTAAATCAAAGTCTAATATCAGAAAGAAATCATGCGTATGTACAAGCCAAATGCTGTAAACTGAAAGAGAAACTGAAAAATTAATAAACCTTCCGATTGATGAAATTCATGTAAGGCTTGGTATTACATATAAAGGGAAATGCCTGACTGCTTTTGCTGAAAATGCACCATTTTCTGCAGCAACAAGCATTCAAAGTTACATAATTTCTTCCATATATTCAAAATATAAAGAATTTGTTGCCCTCGTTCCAGTTTCAAAAATGACTGCAGATGATGTATTTAACCATACATGTCAAGATTTAGAATTGTTAAAGGATGCAGGATTTAATGTTCTTTGCATCCTTTCAGATAACCAAATAAATCTCAATATGTTCGAGTATCTTTCTAAAAGCAAAACTTTTAATTAAGCAGTTAAAAATCCTGTAAATACTTCAAAATCCCTATTTTTATTATTTGATACCATTCACCTAATTAAATCTGTTCGTAATAATTAGATTAAATAAAACAATGTTGAAAATACATTTCAGTATCCTGATTTTGCTGATACCCAAACCGTTAGGAATGATCGTTTTAGTTTATTAAGAAAGGTATATCACATTGAAAAAGATTCTCTTGTGAAATATGCCCCATAATTAAGTTATAAACCGATGTACTTTAAAGTTATTGAAAGACAAAATATTAGTTTAGCCCTAAAATTATTTGATGAAACAAATGTTATAGCATTAGAGTTATATGGAAAACGAAACCTCTCCTTTTCAGGTTGGCAAGATACGGCTATTTTCCATAGACTTTTAATTAGATGGTGGGCTATCGTGAATATCAGCCATTTGAAAAACGGACAATTCACCTGCAATGAAAACAGAAAGTCGTTCATGCAACCATTGACCACACGTTTTCAATTGGTGAGAGATCAGGAGAACGTGCTGACCAGGGCAACAGTCGAACATGTTCTATATCAAGGAAGGTCAGAACAGCACGGGCATTGTCCGTGCTGTTCTGACCTTCGGTCGGAATGCGGTCGTGCATTGTCCTACTGAAACATAGCGTTAGGGAGGCCTGAAGGTAGGGGAGAGCCATGGCCTTAACACATGAGAAATGTAACGGTTTCTGTTCAAAGTGTCGGGAATGCGAACAAGAGGTGATCGAGACATATATCCAATGGCACCCCATGCCATCACTTCAAGTGATGGGCCAGTATGAAGATGTCGAATGCAAGCTGGCAATGTGCGTTCTCCACGATGCCGCCAAACACGGATGCGGCCATCATGATGTACACAGAACCGGGATTCGTCTGAAAAGATAACGTGACGCAATTCCTGCGTCCAGGTTCGTCGTTGATCACACCATTGGAGGCGCTCTTGTCCGGGACGCAGCATCAAGGGTAGCCGAAGCCATGGTCACCGTGCTGACGCAAATGTCATCGAACTGTTTGAGCAGAAACTTGTTGTCTTGCAAACGACTTCAAATGAGGGTGATGCCATTCCATTGACTGGCGTTTGCTCGCAGGTGTGGTATAGAAAACCCAAGTTTCATCCCCTGTCACGTTGTAGGTCAGAAATTCATCTTCTTCCCTTGAGTATCGAGTCAAGAAAGAGAAGGCAGCTATACGAATGGATTTGTGGTCATCAGTAAGCATGTGTGGAACCCATCTTGCACACAAATTTTTCCAAATCCCAGATGATCATGGACAATTTCATAAATGATCATATGAGAAACTTGAGGGAATTCTTCGTGGATTTCATTAAGTGTGTAACGTCGATCCTTGTGGTTGAATTCATCAACACACTGAAACAAATCATCTGTTACCGTTACCGTGAAAAATTCCATTTTTTTTTCGAATGTTTTTTTGCTTATGGGATGCAGAGTTTTCAACCAAATTTCACGAAACTGACCGATGCAACGCATGGCATAAACTGACACATTTTTTTAATTCCAAGCATTTTGGAGTTTCGAAATGAAGATGCACTGGAACAGCAACCAGTGCAGATTATAGTAAATTTGCTAGATAACCCAAATTTTTTTTGCAACTAATTTGGATATTTCCATTGCACTTTTTGCATGATAGGCAGTTTTTAAGCTTATCTGATAAAATATCAATATCGACAAGCACATAACCTCAAAATTTGGATGCAAAGTTAGATACTTCAAGATCAAAAATTAAACAACAATATCAATCAACGTTTATTGGCGTAGTGATATCAGCGCCGATGTCATGGCGTGATTAGATGGCATATGTATTTAAATAAATAAACGTTCATTTATATTGTTGTTTAATTTGATCTGCGTAGTGTTCGATTTATTTAAATACATATGTTGCAACGGACATTTCGATCAATTTAATACGTCTTTTCGTAATTTGGTTTAAAAAAGTAATTCATGTACTACACCATTCTGCGATATAACCAGCTTCAGTAAAGTCTTTATATACGTCCCGTAAGGGATTAGATATTGTCGTTCATAGCTCAGATGGCAGAGCCTCCGCCCTGCACGTGGAAGGTCGTGGGTTCAGGTCTCACTGAATGCAGAAATATTTACCTTCTTTCGAACGTTTCACTATCTAATCACGCCATAACATCGGCGCTGGTATCACTAAGCCAATAAACGTTGATTTATATTGTTGTTTAATTTAATCTGCGTAGTGTTCGATTTATTTAAATAAATATGGTGGAATCAGATTCTCGTTAAGGAAGCGTCACAAATCACACAGTCAAGCTTCTAATGGTATACTAAGCAGGGCCGGATTATCGCGCAGACCAGGGGTCTTCAACCTTTTTCAGTCCAAGGGCCAATTTTGCTTATTCTTGTTGGCCCGCGCGCCCACATTACTGTACCAGCAATATTAAGACTGAACAAAGGGGAAACTACGGGACATCCTTCCCCTGGAGCAGCCTCTGCTGCCTTTTTATTTTCTAAGCTCTTTGTATTGATTTTGCACGCCCACCCGAAAATATTTTCAAGATTCGCCTCTGAGACAGAATATATATATTACAATGTAAAATATGCATGGAAGGAAAAAAACGTTTACAATACTTTTAGTTATTAATATGTAAAGCGAAATCAAATCTTTTAGCGAGATTTTTGCTGCTGCTTATTTTTAACAAGCTTGCCAATATTACGTCTTATTTTTGATGTTATTATACAATGTTAAGAGTGCTTTCAAGGTGGAAGTCAATTATTCTGGTCCTAAATTTTGATTCCACTAACTTTGTTTTTGAAGAAAAGAGCTGTTTGTAGGTGCACAGGCGTATGCAGCTGGGGGTTATGGGGGTTGTAACCCCTGCAATGAAATTTTGTATATATATATATATACATATGAATATATTGAGTTGTAGCTCTGTAACCTCTCATCAGTAGTGGCCCTTTCCCTAGACTATGATTTATCTAACGAGTTGCCTAAAATGCGTATCGTTTCATTGCGCGGTAGCCTCCCCACAGCGAAAGGGTTAAAACTGGGTTTTATCCATCATCCGTATTATTTGACTTTTCAATCTATCTCTGATTCCCGTTTCAATCGGATGATGAGGTTTTTACAGATATTTTATGTGTGTGTGTTTTTTATAACGCAAAGGTCAGGCTGCGTAGGATCTACAGTTTTCCGAGGAATCCAAACTTCTGCTGCCATGGGAACCAAACCCCGGACTAAAATAGGCAGAAAAATGTCACATGTTCTACAATACCATTATGAGTCTAGCCAAGATCAATGGCACAATAGACGAACTTTACCACTATGCCACCGTACAGCAGTTGGATCTACATTCACAGAAGATACATACCTTTTACATTCTAGGGAAAGAAGCCCTGGGCTATGGTCGGGGCCAGTGGAAAAAGCGGGCTACAGACCGGAGCACCATTTTTTGAGTGGGCGCCATAATCAATAAGTTGTGTTTTTGTTTGTTTTTTTCATTATATTTTTTCAGTATTTCTGTTATTATTTAATAAATATTGATTAAATACCAATGGAACTACGTTCACCTCGCTTAAAGGCGCCTTATCAGCAAAAGCACCATTTTAGGATGTTATATAATAGTTCGATTTTATACGATAAAAGTGCACAAAGCGTTTCACGCCACATCTTTCCCTGGACTTTCAGAAACAAGGGGCCGATCCCTCTAAAACCGTTTTCAATTTCTAAATGCAGCTGTGAAAAGCTCGTAAAATTGTTAACACACCGAAATACAATCTTTTGAAAAAAAAAAAATATAATAATCGATGATCGAAAAAGAAATAATCCGATCATCTCAAAATTTCGCATGCAAATTCCTTTAGATCAAGTAAATGATTAAATTTTCAAAGCCAATGAGTGTTAACTTCGATCATAGCGTGAATTTCTACAGCACGTTCCCTGGAAAAACAACCAGTAATGTCCTTACGACGTTGTCGAAGACCTTATAGTAAATTGGGCGACTTAGAACATAATTGCATAGTCGGGATGCTTGAAGCTGGCTGGTCCTACTGAGCAATAGGCTGCCACCTGCACCGTACGGGAACTCCTGTGTAAAGGCAGCAATGGTTGCTGCGAGGGCCCTGCGGTGGCGCAGTGTGGTAACGCGTTCTCCTAGTGCGCCGCTAATCCGGGTTCGACTCCCAGCAGTGCAAAGAACGCTTACTCAGAGATCTCATAAAGATCGCACTGCTCACTGTAGTCCGGGGTTTGGTTCCCTAGGCCTTAAGAGGTTCGGATTCCTCTGAAAACAGTAGGTCCCGGCGCAGCATGACCACTGTAGTTTTGAGCAGTAAAACAAGAAAGAAAGAAAAGCAAGCACCCAATGCATTTTTTACACATGTTTTAAGAGAAATATATAAATTTAAAACCCTTCGAATGGTAATCATATCTTACATCCCACATACGGAGAAAGAGAGCGTTGCTCTCAAGTCTTCGTTGGTCTGAAGGTCAAGGCGGCACCCAGGGCTCAAAGCGGAGACCCTAGTTCGACTTCTAACGCGGGGACGGCGTCTGTTTTTATCCTATACCTAAAAAAGTTCTTAGCGTGAGCCGCTTTATACGTGGGTGTCGAAAATTATCAAGTATAATACACTGAAGTGCCAGAAAAACTGGTACAGGCGTGCGTATGCAAATAACGGAGCTTTGCAACCAATCAGCGTAACGCGATGCGGTCGGCAGCGCCTATATAAGACAAGAGATGTCTGGCAAAGCTGTTAGATGGTTCTTGCCGCTACAATGGCAGATTATCAAGATTTAAGTGATTTTGAACGTGGCGTTATAGTCGGCACAAGAGAGATGGGACATAGCATCTCCGAGATAGCGACAAAATTTGGATTTTCGCGTACGACCATTTCACGGGTATACCGTGAATATCAGGAATCCGGTAAAACATCAAATCTCCGACAGCGGTGCGGCCGGAAAAAGACCTTGAAAGAACGGGACATTCGACGACTGACGAGAATCGTTAAACGAGATAGACGTGCAACACTTCCTCAAATTGCCGCGGATTTCAATGCTGGGGCATCAACAAGTGTCAGCGTGCGAACTGTTCAACGAACCATCATTGATATGGGCTTTCGGAGCCGAAGGCCCACTTGTGTACCATTGTTGACTGCACGGCACAAAGCTTTACGCCTCGTCTGGGCCCGCCAACACCGCCATTGGACTGTTGATGACTGGAAACACGTTGCCTGGTCTGACGAGTCTCGTTTCCAATTGCATCAGGCGGATGGACGTGTACGGGTATGGAGACAACCTCATGAATCCATGGACCCTACATGTCAACAGGGGACTGTTCAAGCTGGTGGAGCTTCTGTGATGGTATGGGGCGTGTGCAGTTGGCGTGATATGGGACCCCTGATACGTCTAGAGACAACTCTGACAGGTGACACATACGTAAGCATCATGTCCGATCACCTACACCCATTCATGTCCATTGTGCATTCCGACGGACTTGGACAATTTCAGCATGATAATGCGACACCCCACACATCGAGAGTTGCTACCGAGTGGCTCCAGGAACACTCTTCTGACTTTAGACACTTCCATTGGCCACCTAAATCGCCAGACATGAACATTATCGAGCATATCTGGGATGCCTTGCAACGTGCTGTTCAGAAGAGATCTCTACCTCCTTGCACTCCTATGGATTTGTGGACTGCCCTGCAGGATTCCTGGTGTGAATTGTCTCCAGGATACCTTCAGACATTAGTCGAGTCCATGCCACGTCGTGTTGCGTACCGCGGAAATGGTGGGGAGATGCATGATATTAGGTAGGTGTACCAATTTTTCTGGCACTTCAGTGTACTTGATATACACCGGTTTCCATAAATTAAGCAACAAATGGAAAAAACGTGATAACTCATAAAATATACAACCAATTTGGATGAAATTTGGTGAAAATCTTTATCATACCATATGTAACTAAAAAATGTAAGAACATGTGATACAAAGCATTTACATTTTGTATAAGCTATATAAATAAAAAAAAGTCAGAAATACAGGTGTCACAATGAAATAGTAAAAAGTATCTCAATACAAAATGTGGTTACCTCAAACAGTAATACAGGCCCGACAGCGTTGTTCCATGCTGCTAATGATGTTGTCAATGAGTTTCGTGGGTAGCAATGCCCATTGTTCGCGCAAAGCAATTCTAAGCTACTGTAGGGTTCGGGATGGGAGTGGAGTCCAGCAACACACCCCCGAGAGCATCCCAAACATGCTCTATGGGATTCAGGTCGGGAGAGCGTGCTAGCCATTGCATTTCGATTATAGTCTCTTCTTCAATTTACAGCTGCACGAGACGAGCTGTGTGAGGGCGGGCATTATCTGCCTGCAGTACAAATGTATCGCCAATAGCAGCCGCATACCGTTGAACAACGGGGTCCATGATCTCGTCTCTATACCTCTGAGCCTTAAGGTTTCCCCGTGGTTACACATAGAGGGCAGTACGTCCGCCTAAAGCTATGCCTCCCTATACAGGCACAGTACCTCCACCATATGTGTCCCTTTCCTGCATAAGAGAGGGCTGATATCGAGTACCAGCCTCTGTCCAGATGAAAATTCATCGAGAATCACTCTGCAAAGCAAATCTCGGCTCATCCGTGAAAAGTACGGACCTCCACTGATTTCGAGTCCAGTTCTCATGCGTACATGCCCAATTCATACCTCCCCCTCCTGTGGCGAGAAGTTAAGAGCATGTATAATACTGGTCGCCTAGCGTACAGTCCTTCTTCATGTAGCCTTCTGCGTACAGTCGAAGCTGATACAGTCCTTCCTGCAGCTTCAGCAAGCGCAGATCTGAGATGAGTCAGAGTAGCAGTCCTGTTTCGCCTTGCAGAAAGCCGCAAGTATCGGTCATCTGAGGAGGTCATAACCCTTGGCCTACCTTCGCTGTATCTTCGGGAGGCTGAATTCCTGGTTCGGAACTGCTGCCACATTCTGCTGATCACAGAATTGTCGATGTTCAGCCATCTTGCAACGTCCGTCTACCGTTGGCCAGCTTCAAGTCTGCGTATAGCTGCGTAATGTAATTCTACTGGCAAATGACGTTTCGACGTCATTTTTACAAATTGGCTATCTCGAAATCTTTTCATTCACCATCGCACATTAATTGGCGACTCACTGCAAAACAGCTAGTTTTAAGCTTTTTCGCATTTGCATAAATCAACACCAGCGCCACTCGTTTGCATCCTGTATATCGATGCTACATGCCTTTTCCAGTAACATACGCAAATTCCGTGCATTTTGAACTACATTTGGCCAAATTATCACGTTTTTTCCATTTGTTGCTTAATTTATGGAAACCAGTGTAGTATAACGAAAACCCTGCCCTGACGCTAATTTTCTTTGAACGCGTTTCACAATATTTTTGAAATTTTATATTTTGCAGCGCAAATTTAGACACAAAGAAAAAACAGTATAGCATTGATGTAAATCACATCTTTACTTTGAGCATGTATATTTACAGACGTCAATTTTTTAATTAATGCTATAAAAAAATAAATATTTAGTTCCTTTGAATATCGATTATTTCATCGATTACTGCCAAGTTTCATCTGTTGTGTCAGTAGGAGGAATTACTTATAACTCCTCTCCCTTTCCAGCTGTAATACCACTCTATAATACCTGCCTCTCACAGGCCACGCCCCTACTTGGCGTATTGAAAAAATTAGCGGCGAAACGTGTATATGATCCTCAGACCGACCTGGCTACGGGCCTGAGAATACACTTCCGTCATAAGCGGAGAGATTCATAATTATTGGGGGGCGGGGGCAAACACATGTTATGTACATTTATACATTACAATATATGTAAAATTACAATTTATTTCAAATTATTGAGAGGGGGACCCGGGCTCCACGGGCCCATATAACTCTACGCCTATAATATCCTTAATCTTCCACTGATATAGTATATGGGCATTTGCAATACTCTGATAAAAAGGGCACTCCCCCCCCATATAACATACGCTATATTTTCCCCACGTCGGCGGTATGCACTGCGAAGGCATAAAGGTAATTAAAGATCAAGATAGCTAAAATACAAGGTGTTCCGAAAACACCGTCTAAAAAATATATAGCCGTGGTCCTTGTGCAAAATGGACATTAATGGACCTATACATGGGGGGTCGGAAATAAATAACCACGGAGTTATGGCTATAAACAAATAACAAAGCATGATTGGATAAAAAAAAAGGAATTTACACCTATAATGAACGTATTTGTCCAATACACTGCATCTGGGCTGTATTATTAAAAAACAGGTTTCTTTTTCTCCGTTTGTCTCTGGAATGTGGGAGTTAACGATTTCGAGCCAATGAAAATTGCATTTGAAAGTTTGACTCGCCTCTTGAATTTAGTTTCCTAAATTTCGCCTTCCCCAATTTTTGGAAAGCTATTTTCAAACCGGAACACTGATTTTTTTGGCTATTAAATTCCCTCCTCCCCCCCACCCCCCGTAAGCAAAAATTAACATTGCAAATAAACTATCATAGGAAAAACACAACAGCAACCCCACCCCGAGGTGCTTATATAATACTTAAACTCTCCCTATTAAATTTTTTCCATGGTAAATGGAAATACAAGCCCTATGACCCCATCACAATGCCGGCGTCCGCAGCCATAATTCAGAATCGATCAAGACATAAGCGTACGGGAGAGGGATTCATGTGGGCCATAATCTCCCGCAATTGGGAGAATATTAACACTAGGTGCAGGGGCGGACTGGGTTCTCTCAAAGGGCGCGAGTCCTATAGCCCATGAGGGCGCACCGGACCAGGGTCCCGTTGGCCGGCGGTCCGGTCCTGAATAGATCTACCGAAAGCTATGATATAGAGGTAAACCTTCTCATTCGAACCAACCCCTTTTAGGAATTTTCTGCGTACGTTACTGGATCAAGGGTAATTTTTCGATACTAACTTTTATTATCAAGCTATTTATTATTTAAAAAAGGTCATCAGAGAAAATAAAAGAATCTTCGGAGCACAAAAGTTTACGATCTTCGGAGCATAAAAGTTTATGATTGGCAGGTGGAGGGCATTGACGGATCCAGTACGAACCCCAGAGGTGGGGAGGGTGTCGATTTGTATGAAAGTGCGCAAAGTAATTTTAAACTGCATTGGGGGGGGGGAGCGCCCCCATGACGCAGTTGGTAAGGTGTTCGTGTACGGATGTAGCTGACGTATGCTGGGCGGAGGGTTTATTCCTTTTAGTACCGGGCTCCCTTGGCCGCACCGGGTCCCTGTGCAATTCACCCTTCCCCCTATTGCCTGCCCTGCCCTTCGTAGCAAAAATTGAAACATTCCTTAGGTAAACTTCTTTAATCGGTGTTGCGAGTCTCGAGATATTTATTTTTCAAACTAAACTTCTTGTTTAGAACCAAGAGGGCTCCCACGGATCTTGAGGCCTCCTATGTTCGTAGTGCACCACTGAGGAAAGTTGCCAGCCCTACGTAGGAGCCTTAAAATCTTTATTTATGAAATTGCGCTAATTATAAAATCAAGTCGCCAATCTCAGCAACCACAAAAAATGCCAACACGCCTGGAAACCTGTTTGAGGATGCAATGTAGCAACCCCGCGCCGGAGTTGAAATTTTCGGGGGAGACAACTTCATGGTTTGTAAGCGCCATTGGTCATTATAGATCCCGCCTCTGCTACTCTAAATAAAAGTATGCATAACTCCGTGGATATTCATTTCCGACCCCCCATGTAAAGGGCCATTATGGTCCATTTTGCACAAGGATCACGACTATATACTTTTTAGACGGTGTTTTCGGAACACTCTGTATATACAGGCCTGCACAAAAGTTTAGACACAGAGGCAAATTATAAATAAAAGCGAGAATTTGCATTGAACTTCGCCGATATTGTATCTAAATAATCCTAGAACCAATAATAAATTGTGCAACTTAAAAGATTACCAAAAGTACTGAAACAAAATATCCCAACACCGTAATATTGGAATCTGCATGCCACAAATGTTTAGGCACATATGTCAGATTTATGCAAATTAACGGCGCGAAGTTCCCAAGTGATCGAAGGGGCGTTTCCCAGAGTTGTTATATAAGGCCTGAAATAATTTAGAATGCTTAGAACGATGCCGAAGTCAAAGCAATTTACGAATGACGAGATTTTGAAGATTTGGAGGCTGAAAACTAAAGGTAAATCTGTTACTCAAATTTCTGTTGCATTGAACCGTTCAAAGCGAGGCATTTATCGAGTGTTATCCCGGGGTGATCAGTATCAACCAAAATCACGATCTGGGAGGCCTCGAGTGACCAGCATTCGGGATGATAGACAAATACGAAGATTGGCTTCAAATGAAAGCCTGTCTGCAAATCAAATAAAAAACACGTTAGCAATGCGAGTGTCAAGAGAAACCATACGTAGAAGGATTGTAGAATGCAGGCATTTGAGATATGCAAAAATGCGCCGCAAGCCCTGCTTGCAATTACATCATAAACAAGCACGACTACAATGGGCAAGGCAGCACATATCATACAGTGACGAATGGCTGCAGGTGTTATTTAGTGATGAAAAAAAGTGGAACTTAGATGGTCCCGATGGCCTTTCGCACTACTGGCACGATCTTCGAAAACGCCCCTTAAGTCGGTTCAGCAGACGTCAAGGAGGAGGTTCAGTCATGGTTTGGGGAGCCTTTAGCTTCAATGGACAGACTTCTTTGGCGTTTTTGAATGGAAAACAAGATTCCAAGGCATACCAGGCAACTCTTGAAAGTCACCTATTACCTTTTGGCGAACTTTTATGTGGACGAAACTGGGTTTTCCAACAAGATAATGCGTCCATCCACACATCCAGGTCAACAAAAGAATGGATGAGCGCTAAAAATATTACAGTTCTCGATTGGCCTGCTCTTAGTCCTGACTGTAATCCCATCGAAAATGTATGGGGCATACTAACGAATGTTGTGTATGCCAATGGAAAGCAATATCCGTCCGTTTTAGAACTTAAAAAGGCTATAGAAGAAGCGTGGTTTAATTTTGAACCAGAAACCTTTCAAAATCTTGTGCTTTCAATGAACGACCGCGTATTTAATCTAATACGAAGTAATGGTGGCTACATTGATTATTAAAATTGTTCATTTCCTTATGCAAGTGCTAAAATTTATGTTTGTGCCTAAACTTTTGTGCCACATATTTTACTTATTTTAAGTTATATATTGCAGCAAGTTCGCTACTGATGTGATTTCTGTTCTCAAATTTTTAATTTGCATATTACATGTGTTCATACTTCGTAATATTAAAGTTCCTACTTCTTCAGTTTTAATAGTATTTTGTTATACTCAAATTTGTGTTGTGTCTAAACTTTTGTGCAGGCCTGTAACAGGTAGGTCCATTAACGCTATTTCTTCGTATTTGTCGATTTTGAGACATCATCCTGACGTCATCGGTGCGGAGCGAACAGATGCTGTTCGTATACTTACATGGAAAGCTCATTCACATTCTGAAAAGTGTTCTTTATCGGACTGTTTTCCTTTCTTTCAATTAAAACATTATCTTTTTTCATGTATTATAGCAATGGTTCTTATATACTTTATCGTTTTCTGAACCCCTTTTAAATTCCGAATTATTTGCGCGGGCCCCAAGACACATAAAACCAACTTTTGTATCATTTTTCTAGAATTGAAAATACGTAAAAGAAAAAAGCATTCAAGCCGCTAACGCAGGCCTTTAGCCAGATGATTGATAAGGGGGAGGGGCTCGGAAAGCTACAGTGGGGCTTAAAATTCTTTAATATTGGTGATGTATTTAATAATATATTTAACATTAATGAATACATTTCTTAATGTAAATTTTGCATTGAAAACTTAGAGAGGTATACTAATATTTAGAATTTCCCTTATTATCATAGATGAAAGCTCAAACTTCTGTAAGCAAGCTCTGGTACGTTTGTCCGACTGGTCATTTGCCGGGTATGTAACCTGCCCGCATATACCGAGACTGACACATGTGAGCACGGTTGTATGGATCATGGTGGATATAAATTAGGTTTTAACGAGCATGATGGATATGAGTTCGGTTATAACGAGCATGATGGATATAAATTCAGTTATAACGAGCATGCTCGTCCTCTCCATCATGCGTGTTAAAACCAAGTTCATATCGATCATCCTCATTAAAATCGAGTTTATATCCACCACGGCAATTAAAACCGAGTTTATATCCATCATGCTCGTTATAACCGAGCATACTCTTTATAACTGAACTGATATCCATTATGCTCGTTATAGCCGAGTTCATATCCATCATGTTCATTAAAACCGAGTTCATATCCATCATGCTTTTTAAAACCAAACTCATATCCATCATGCTCGTTATAACCGGCTTCATATCCGTCATGTACATTCTAACCGGCTTCATAGCTGTCATGCTTGTTATAACTGAGCTCATATACATCATTCCCGTTATAACAGAGTACACTCGTCAAAACTGAGTTCATATCCATCATGCTCGTTATAACTGAACCGATATCCGTCATGAACGTTATAACTGAGCTCCGGTCAGGTATAACCAGGCTTTGCGCTCTCCCTAAAATTTTTTTCTGCATCCTCTCTTGCCCCCTTCCCCCAATATCTAAAAAATCGTCAAACTAAATTAAATTTATAAAAATGTTATTATATCTTATAATAATGCACATAAGGTAATCAATCATAAATGTCGTATCTTCCTTATCCTCCAGGATTTTCCATCGCATTTGTGGAGGTGGAACGACAGAATTTTCTTTGTTTCTGCTGGTATAGCGGGAGGGGGCATGCGCTAGCTTCAAAGTCTAAGGAGCAAATTTTTTCTAGCGGGGCTAAACCCTATATCTCAATATTTAGCAAAAATCTTCTAGAAGGGTTAGATTTTTCTAGGGGGTAACCCCATTGTTCACTGATTACGTCAATAGAGGGGGCGCCAAAAATCATTGTGCCCAAGGTGCTTCGTATCCACGAAGCGTTTGAGATAGGCTTGAATCAGGAATATCGTTGGTTGTCCATGCTGATGTCAGGATTTTAAAGTGGTACTGATTGTTGCCGGAACTACGATTTACCCGCTAAAAATAAGCTCCGAAAACACTAAGGGGACGAGTTACCAAGTAATTGAAACAATCACTATTTTGAGGTAGAAGTTATTTCTTCGTGTTTTGTTGCCACTTAAAAAAATTGAGCTAAGAATTCTGGTATAATTTTTATTGTTTCGCACGCTGCGCCCGAAATATCGTCATTACCGTGGGAGAAGTTTATAGCAGCAGACAGGTCCATAGATAGATTAGGGGGAGGGGCTTTGAAAGTTATTGGGGGGGCTCAAAGAGTTACAGAAGGGGGTTAAAATTCATAAATGTTTCGATGTATTTTATTTAATAATACTAAATATATAAGCAGAATAATATATTTAATATTAATAAATTTCTTAACGTAAATTTTGCATTAAGAAATAAATTTTAGTATACCTATATAACTTTCCCTATCCTTATTACAAAGTATATGCAGACCATAGGCGTAGAGTTATATGAGCAAGGGAGCTTTCTTTCATGCAATACACTATGTATATTTTTGACATGTCGAGTCAAATTCGATTTTAAAGAAAACGTCTGTTCACAATAAATATACACGTTTTCCATCACAAAGACCTTTGAAAAACACGGACAGAAATATTCAAGACAACTGCATGACGTGATTGGGTTGCTAGAAACACGAAAGCTACTAAAAGTAATCAGAAAGCGTTAAACACAACGGTAGAGCGGCTCTACCGTTCTGCCAGAACTAATGGAACGACAAGATTTACTTAGCCTGAAGAAGCGACGAAAAACTCTATTTAAAATGAATAGAAATGTACGAAATTAATGAATCCCCGGAATGAAAAAACGGCGACAGGTAAATGTATTGAACGATTTTCCATGAATGTTTCCAAAAAAAACGAACAGCCAATGAAACGAAGGATTCATGTCTGCCCCGATTGCCTTCGCTTGTATCGTAAATCCGGCATTTCCCTCAGCTGGTTACGGTTGTGTACTTAAGTGAATTAAAAATCAAGAAATTAATGCAAAAGCAAATGTTTTACTAATTATCAAAATAATATAAAAGAGCATACCATATTACGTGCAACAAATTTTAGACACTTACATCAAAACATATAGGGCAATAACTATTGCGCTCAGAATACGTCCAAGTAAGGGAAAATGTAAATTTAGAAAATGATTTTGAAAAAGCGATTACGTTTTAAGGTGTAAAGAAACATTACTCTTTTCACACCGACAGCAATTTGTAAAAGCACACCAAGGCATTAAGACAGTTACAAAATAAACAATAAAGCAATAAATAACACTAACAAATGACATATAAAATAAGCAGAAAAAAAACCATTAACAAATATTAAAAATTAAATGAAACTGAAGGAAAGCAAATCGAAATGTACGTTTGAGAGGCGAAACAGAAATAAACAGGCATACCAATGATGTAACAACCTTTCTCCCTTGTAAGGCAAAGTGAACTCTCCCACGCGGATGGACCTACGATCCATTCTACTTACCTTGATTGAAGATAGCGGGGGGGACGGTAGAGAGTAATTGATATATATGCACTTTTTTAAACAGTTATACATTTGAAAATATAACCCCATATGGTTGATGCCAAAATGGGCGAATTATCAGTTTTATCCACCAAAATGGGCGATTTCGCATAAAAATAATGCCCCTTGCTCCATCTGAGCTTTAAATTTTTGTATTTATTCCATTCTTGTTTTCACATTTTGTAATAAATATTTTAAAATGCTAGAGAACTAAAGTAATACGCGGTCCTCCCTCAATTGTGTTTTACTTTAGTTTTCTAGCGTATATGAGCATCACGGGCATACATTAAAAGTTCATAAGGGGGTTATAGGCTTAATGGGAAGGGTTACAGAGCTACAACTCCATGTATTCCTATGTTAAATATACAAAATTTCATTGTAGTGAAGGATTACGACCCCCCCATCAACACCTCTCTGCGTACACCAGTGATGAGCATCAGGGGTAATATTATTGATTTACAGTGCGGCAGTGAGTTAAAGAAAAAATTCAACTCAGGACGCATTGGATGCTATTCTAAATATGTCGACAAGAACATTTTCCCAGCAATCTGATCTGAAAGTGTTACTATTCGGGGGTATTTACATCTGTGTATAGGCATACGCAGAAAGTTCATAATGGGAGGCAGAGGCTGCTCCAGGGCCGGACAAGTCAGGCAACCGCTCAGGGCCTCGCACCGGCCCTTTTATGATCGATGCACTTGCAATGTAAAATGTTTGTCATTACATTGTAGACCCCTATTCATTATAAAACGTAAACGTAATTTATTTGAATTTCAATAACGCTAAAATGATATTTATTGTTCTTACAATTCATTTGTTATACTTTTATCAAATTAAGATTATTGTTATTAACAACGGATCAGAAGAAGACAAAACTATTCTTTCACCTTCTCTCGTTGGCTCAAAAACTTTGCTTTAAAGAGTTCATTTTCGAATCTTTTCGGCAAAAGGCCCCGCATCCTCCTGTTTTTTGGCATCTATTCCATAAACCCAAGCTCCCCGGTAAGGCCCCTTTTCAGAATATTAGGGCCCCAGAAAAGTAAATGGCCCAAGGCCTCTCAAAGTCTAGAGCTGCTACTGATGGGAGGTTACAGAGCTACAACTCCATATATTCATATATATATATATATACATTCATTGCACGGGGTGACCCCCCCCTGCATACACAGTGCATCTACAAACAGTTCTTTTCTTCAAAACAAAGTAAATTGGTAAAACTTAGGACCACTGACTTCCACCTTGAAAGAACTCTTAGATTGTATAATAACATCAAAAATAAGACCGGATATTGACAGGATTGTTAAAAATAAGCAGTGCCAAAAATCTCACTAAAAGATGTTATTTTTTTTATATATTAATAACTAAAAGTATCATATATTTTTTGCTCCCATAGGTATTTTACATTGTAATATCTATATTCAGTCCCAGAGGCGGATCCAGAAAATATTTTCGGGTGGGCATGCAAAATCAATGCAAAGCGCTTAGAAAACAAAAAGGCAACAAAGGCTGGTCCAGCGGAGGGATGTTTCCTGATTTCCCCTTTGTTCAGTCCTAATATTGCTGATACAGTAGTGCGGCCCATGGGCCTACAAGAATAAGCAAAATTGGCTCGTGTACTGGAAAAGGTTGAAGACCCCTGGTCTATGTGATAATTTGGCCCTGTTTAGTATACCATTAGAAGCTTATCTGCGTGATTTATGACGTTTCCTTAACGAGAACTTGACTCCGTCATATGTATCTACTTAAATAAATCGAACACTATGCAGATTAAATCAAACAACAATATCAATCAACGTTTATTGGCGTAGTGATACCAGCGCCGATGTTATGGCGTGATTAGATGGTGAAACGTTCGAAAGAAAATAAATATTTCTGCGTTCGGTGGGACCTGAACCCACGACCTTCCACTTGCCGGGCGGAGGCTCTACCATCTGAGCTACGAACGACAATATCCAATCCCTTACGAACGTATATAAAGACTTTACTGAAGCCGGTTATTTCGCAGAATGGTGTAGTACATAGACTACTATTTAAACCAAATTGCAAAGAGACTGGTATTAAATTGATCGAAATGCCCGTTGCAGCATATGTATTTATATAAATCGAACACTACGCAGATTAAATTAAACAACAATATAAATCAACGTTTATTTATTTAAATACGTATGCCACCTAATCATGCCATAACATCGGTGCTGGAATCACTACGCCAATAAACGTTGATTTGTATTGTTGTTTAATTTTTTGATCTTGAAGTATCTATCTTTGCATCAAAATTTTCAGGTTATGTGGTTGTCGATATTGATATTTTATCAAATGAACTTAAAAACTGCCTATCATGCAAAAAGTGCAATGGAAATATCCAAATTATTTGTAAAAAAAAAACATTTGTATTATCGAGCAAGTTTATTATAATCTGCACAGGTTGCTGCTCCAGTGAATCATAATTTCGAAATTCCAAAATCCTTGGAATTAAAAAAATGTTATATAGATAAATAAATGCTACATTTTTACCATGCATTGCATCGGTAAGTTTTGTGAAATTTGGTTGAAGAAAAACATTCGAAGAAAAATGGAATTTTTCAAAGAAACGTTCCTATCTTCATGGATATATGGGGGCGGGGGCGTTTGGAAAGTAATACCCGTTTGTGAATTGTGCATGCGTAAATTGATTGCCAGACCTATTTCAAGGTTAGCCAGTCTTCATTACCTGTTTATCCCCATCATG
>QLNU02014794.1:28735-48911 GCA_006491805.2 Dysdera silvatica | reverse complement strand
TTGCAACGTCATAGAATTGAAATTAGATGATCGTTGCTAAATTCTGAGCCAACTGGGACATTCTCGGGTTTTCTATTATTTGTAAAAGTTATGTTCAACATATGTGACGCGTTATTGTACTCAGTCGCGTTTGTAGTTTGCTTCCCGTATTTATGTTTCGAGCGGCGGCAGCTGTGGGGCAGACACCTCCGGGAACTGAAGTCCTGCAACAGAGAAGTCTCGATGAAGAACTGTAAGGACGTGTGAACGCTCTTGAATGGCGGCAGAGATGAAATTAATCGACATGTTGTCCGCAGATACTGGTAATGCCTACTTGCTTATTCTTGCTGCTTGTGTCCTACGATGTTAGCGAGCTGCCGGTTTGGAGTAGTAGTTTGGGGCGGATGACTGCCTGCCGCCCTTACGCCTTAAAGTAAACGTGTATACCTGCAAAGAGTTTCGTGTGCTTACTTGACACTGCTGAAACATTTCGTGCCATAAGAGTAACTTGCCTTCTTGTGTGCGACTTACGATTTCGAGGAACTGTGTTGGCCTTGATGAACTGCCTATTTACCCGGTGAGGTATTTTTGACTGACTTTTAGTATTTAAGAACTTTTAAGTTAAATTAGAGTTTTAATTAACGTCAGGTTTTAGTGTTGAGGGTTTTCCGAGTTTAATGTGTATGCAATTTTATGTATTGGAATTCTTTCTGTTGGAAATCTTGAATGTAATCGCACACTGAGTCCAAGTAAACTGATTTATAAAGTTAATCTGACGGAACGTCCTGAGAGGTGGAATTGCGCCTTAAGAAAATGTTAAGTCGAATAATGAAATAAGTTTAATGGACTTATGAGCTTAGAAGTAATTGTTACTAATTGAGTTTTGGGTTATCTTGGCTTCGGCACAATTTGGCGACGTGGGCGTAGAGTGTATCCGAGCCAATACGCCCATATCTCTGGGGAAGAAGAATCGAGAAACCCAAGGAACCTGTCTAATGATATTTTGTGTTAGAAATTATTTAATGATATTGATTCCCGAGTTGACTTTGCTTTAGAGCACCTTGGCGCAGAAAAACGTTATGGAGTCGAGCCAATTTTCTTTCGGGAGACACGCCCTTGTTAGCAGATATCAAAGGGTGCAGTCATAGTTCCGGATCTAAGAGTCCGGGTTAGCGTTCGTTTTAAGCTGTTTATATACAGATATTTTTGTTTAAATTGTATATTATACTTCACTTGAGAGTGATCGTGATAATGTGTTTCAGCCTAGAGTCCAATGGCCTGACCACGTCCAGCAACCGTGTCGAATTGATGCTTCGAGAATTTTGAGCTTTGTGTTCCTAGAACCAATGCGTGGGTCGTAACAGCGAAATATTATCACAGTTGTGATTTGGTCGCCCGTAATAAGAAGATGGCTGTGTTTGTTAACCACCAGGACTGTTTGATTGATTTTATGATGGATTGTTTTTGGATGGAATTTTTTATGACGCAAGAGCATCTTCTATACTGCGCCAACGAGCTGTTTGCCAAATCGCTCTTTGTTGTATATTAAGAGTTAAATAAACGTTGAACCTAATTTTTCATTGTTCATTGTTAATCGAAGAACACCCGTCCGGAGTTTGTAACGTAATCCTTATAAAGTTAGCCTTTAATTATTAAGTGTATAATCAGTCGCAAAAGTGGTCACTTTAGGCAGATTCTATTGTATTTGCGTTGTACAACGCAAGGACAGTACGAGTCATACCGCGTCGGAGCTGACAGCGTTTTCTCAGGAATCTGGACCTCCTTAGACATAGGAAACGAACCCCCGGGTTACAGTGAACAGTTAGCCAGTTACAGTGAACAGTTAGTCAGTTATAGTGAACAGGTTAGTCAATTACAGTGAACAGTTAGTCAGTCACAGTGAACAGTTAGTCAATTACAGTGAAGAGTTAGTCAGTTACAGTGAACAGTTATTCAGTTACAGTGAACAGTTAGTCAGTTACAGTGAATAGTTAGTCAGTTACAGTGAACAGTTAGTCAGTTACAGTGAACAGTTAGTCAGTTACAGTGCGTTACACGCTAGAAAAACGTATTATCTCTGAGCCATAGCAGAGTCGGTATTTTACTAACACACATCAGCTATTTTAAGCTGTATTGATGAAAACACGAAATTCTGCTTGAAATTATTTTAATACTTGCTATTGCGACTTCAAAACAAAACAATTAAAGCAACATACTTATTTATCAAATATTTTGCACTTGCAGATTTAATTGGTTCTATTTATTAACATTGAATTGCTGTAAAATATTGCATACATCAAATCAATTGCAAATCTTAAAAGCATTGTTCAATAGCAATATCCACAGTTTTAAAATATCCAAATAATTGATCATAATTTAATTACTTTTTGAATTTGTGTATCTATAGAAGATTGTTCGAAATTTAAATATATGACATAGACAAATATTCTCCAGTGAAGAGCTATGTAGTTATAGACATATGTAACATTTCAAATTCAGTTTGAAGTCACATGGTAATTGTTCTTACAATTTAAAAAGAGGGGTAATTTAAAATAATTTACATCTCTGTGGAGTCCTTTAATTCGATGTGTGCTTACTTTTTCCGGAGTCTTCCTTTTACAGCCGAGGTTCCTTGATTTTTGACTTGTTTTTTATATTGAAAAAGGACGACACTGATCTTGAAGGCCTAACGTCACCAATAATATCATATTCCGGACACTTAAAGGTGACCCTCTTTTTTGAGTCTTTATTTCCATTTTCTGATATATTGCACGTTTTCTTTAAGATACTTTTGGGTTGTGATCTAGAATTCCCAGGCACTGAAACTACAATCATCTTCTCCTTATGCTCGGGCATCATTTTGTCACCGGTTGCTGCATCTATCATGGTTGAACATTCCGGATTCACTTGTACATCTTCTAATGGCGCACTTTGCGAAGCCTTATTCGAACTCTTGGTAGAGCGATGAAATATGCTGAAGAACTTCAAATTTCGTGCTAAAGATTTAGATGATCCTGCTACTGTGGGTAAATGGTTGTCCGAAATCGAATGCTGTGATATTTTTCTGACTTTCAGTGATGGACAATGAGCGACTTTCACCATATTGCCCTTTTCCATCACGATGCAGAGTTCCTGAAATTTGGGAGCGAAGCTATCGATAGAAACGTCACAAATATATTATAAATTTTGATAATACACGTTCATTTTTCTATGTTGTATGCTAACGCAATTGGACATGCGCAATGAAACGTTTCTGTTGTTATAAATCTCGAGAACTAACGCCTTTGTCTGTTACTGACGTGGCAAATATTATACTAAGCAAAACGAAGACAATTTTAAGTCAGGAGGCGCGTGAAATTAATTATATATTGATATTTATAAGCCTATATCTTATTTTCCACTGGCTTTTTCTCCTCTATTTCCGATGGTGTTTGATTTTGCGTCAATCAATGGAGAATGGCGAATATCAAACATGCGTCACAGCAACAATATACGGTCCCATATATACTAAAAGATTTATAATTATCCACAACTGAATTTCTTTTCAAATCACTCGGCCATATCGTACTCCCGCTTCAGAAGTGACATAAGATTTGTCAGTTTTCGTTTTGAGTAACTTTTAAATTACATAACATTGAATGAACTATCGTAAACTATCCTGGGCTTCTTAAGTATCTGCCGGAAACTATTTGAAGGCTAGCTGTGTTATTTCCTCTGAAGAGAAATTTGACGTTTCTTATCTTAATGACGTTTTTGCTGGAGTTTGAAAATTTTTGAGTTGCGTTACTTCGGAATTGGGGGCGCGATATCACAACTTTGGAAAGAAAGACGATCTCAAAATTTATAGAAAGAATGATTAACCTTAAAAAATATAACGAAATCTATAATGACTAGCGCAAATCATGAGGTGAGATTTCATACAACGCAGCTTTCACATCGAAAATAGTATGGAAATGTTCCGTTAAATTTAGTATAGGAACGACCTTATGCCGATTTAGCCTAACCTAAATGGCTGAAACTGGCTACGTGCCTGGAAGGTGCCCAGAGTTTTGTAGAAGGAAAAATATTTACTCTTTCGTTCAGGATTCAGCAGGATTTTATCTTCAATGAACCATTTTAAGGATTTAGTCGTAACTGCAATCTAACTTCAATAACGAATGTTTTTATTATTCCACACTGAATGCCATTGAGTCTAGTGTTATATCTTCCTCGATTTAATGACGACGTTTCATTAGTGTCTTATAGCTGAAAGGATTGAAGCTGAAAGGCTTCAGTTAGCAAATCAAATGTCGTCAGAAGATCAACTTCAATTGAATTCATTCAATTGAAGAGAATGCTAGTTTGCAGTGTGTAAATAAGTAATTACTGCGTATTGACGTCTACGATGATTTTTACGATACATTTGAAATAATCGAGAAAGCAATGTTAAATGCCAACTCCCCCCACCCCAACAAATAAATAAATAAAACAAAAGTTAATCAAAGATTTCTTTTCCAAACTTTATTATATAGGTATTTGAATCTTATGATTATTAAAATTAACACGTTTTCTTTAAAACGTTGGTAAGCACTTTTATGATTTTCATTTTTAATGGTTTTTTTTTTCAGTTTCGATCAGTAGCGCACCCAGGATTTTTGCTCTGATGGCGGCCAAAAATGTGAAAAATATTATTATTATTTAATATAATAGTTGTCACTTTTAACGTATTTGACAAGTTAACTTTCAGCCCAAGGAAGGTTCCGGGACACATCACCCCCCCCCACAGTTGCGTCACTTGTTTCGATAAATGTGTTTTTCTGATTTAACGAATTCTTCGATTTCAAGATTATTTTCACTAACTCCATGAAATTTGTAAAAATGAGGTTAGATTGCCTTTCCAACCGTCAATGAGGAGTGAGAGAGGGAAGTGAGTCAGTGAGAATTTTTTTTCTAATTTAAAATTTAAAAT
Organism: Dysdera silvatica; assembly: GCA_006491805.2. Lineage (NCBI taxonomy): Eukaryota > Metazoa > Arthropoda > Arachnida > Araneae > Dysderidae > Dysdera > Dysdera silvatica. The sequence goes on along the minus strand of QLNU02014794.1, from coordinate 43,984 downwards.
TAAAAAATTATTGAACTTTTCCGGGAGAAATTAGTTAAATTAATTAATTAAATTAATTTCCTGGAGATCAAAAAATATTTTGTCTGTTACTGTGGTTAACAACTGTGGGCCTACTGAATATTAGGCCCTACTGAACTCTACCGGTTTCAAGTTATGTAAGTGTATTTTAGACATCATTATTTTTCATTGAAAAATCCTGCATCAGGGTTTTGTAATTTAATATAGATTTTCTAAATTATTTGATAGCGAGAACGTGTATTTTAAAACAGTTATTGTTTCAATCGACAACTTTTATTATTTGCTGAGAGGCGCTCTTCGAAGCTGTGGTATTAAACGACATACGATTACTTCGTTATTTTTTTTCTAAAATTCCTGAAAATTTTGCAGAATTTTTTATAAACCGTTATTAACTTTTCAGGACCATACTTTTTGAAATACTATTGTACTGTAACGTAATTTATTAATTTCAGCATTTATGACCCTCAAATTGCCAGCTATTAAACTTAATTTTCTTTAGTATTTCGTTTTATTTGGCGCGCTCAAATCAGGTTTAAAAGAAAGATGATGCTTGGAAGTTCGATATCCAACTCAGGACACTTAAATAACTTGTCTTCCGACATCACATACACAATGTTGAATCAATCATCAGCAAAACGATACAACCCTGTAATATAATGTATACGTTACAGCAAAACATGAAAAAAAGAATGTTCTACATTAATTCTTTGCCTTCGAGCTCCATTAAATATTAATAACGGCAAATGTCAATTACTCAAATTATCATTTAAATAAAAATCATTTATTCTTCTACCACAGCTTGGAATGTTCCCACCATATTCAAAGTAGCCATGAATTCCATTAAGGTCCAGAGCATTCATTATGTTCTGTACATTTATATACCTTCGGTTACTTTCGTAACAAGTACGCTCATCAATCATGAGGACGCTCCAACATAATGATATTAGTAATTGAATTCATCAAGTCGGGTTAATTTTCCGTTACAAGTATGGATTGATTTTGGTATATTGGTATGCAGCTGAAATAACGGCATGCAACGCAAGAGCTGAATGCCCATAGATCGCATATGCAAATTCTCCTACATATTATGGCCAAAGAATGTCATTCAAATGAATGTTTTGTAGCAATTAACTTATTCTTAAACGGCACGGTCCATTCAACTCTTTCTCTCTCTCTCTCTCTTGTCCACAAAATTTGTTATTACTTGAAAACTCTTATATGGATTATATGAAAATACACATATGCGTATGAGGTTGCATATTTAGTTCTGTTCAGCGTTTGTGCATGTAAAAGAATCAGGGCTTATTTTAAGAGATATATTTTGAGTATGTATTAATATTTTGAGGATTTATTTTGAGGGGCATATTTTGAGGGTTTATTTTGAGGGGCATATTTTGAGTACATAATTATTTTTATAGTATGTATATATTCTAAGTGTTTTAGAAATCTTAAGCACCTGATTTATTCTTTTTTCGGATTAATTTCCTCTAACAACGTTAAAATTAACGATTTTTACGTTAATATTTATAAAAAGGAAAAGGATTACGTAAATAGATGTATGTGTTTACTTATATTCCTCGACATTGAATATGCAGTTGCATCCATAATCAAATTAGTTATCATTCTTGTCAGGAAGACCGAGGGCCTTAGTTCTATTCTGTCAGATAGTTCGTTGACTTATCGTCAGATTAATTAAGCACAACAAGGGTTGATAAGATGTGAAATTCAACGATACTTTAATGGCGAAAGTATAGACTTACCGACAGAAGTTCCATCTGCAAAAGCAAAATTATACAGTATCCATTTATGTTAGTAAATATGGAAAACATCCTTTCGGCCACAAAAGTAATATTGAAGGATAGAAGACAAAGCTTAACCCTTCAGAATATCGAAAGATATATTGTAATATATTTAATCGAAAACGACGTAGTGAAAAGCGAATAAATTTTGAATGCATCAAACATTGCTGTTCATCTTGTTGGTCATTAATAAGAAGGCATTTATTTATTTAAAATAAATATTTTTTGTCGCATATGACATTTGTTTTTTAAGTGAAAACTTAATATAATTAGTAATAATTAGTTTAATATAATTTACTGTTCTAATTTTAGCTGCAATTCGTTGTTGAACTGACGGAAGAAGTATTTGTTAGCAATGACGTCAAAAAATATTTGCTTTAATATATATCATACGCGTGAAGAAATGTGACTGATGCTATCATTTTGACTCAGGATTTTGTTGTCAAATTTTTTTATTGAAGATTGTGCTTACCCAAATGGCAACATGAATTGTTCTTAATATGTGAGTAGAAGCATAGCAGAATACATATATATTTTCTTTATTTTATGTTGTTGACTTCATTTTGTTTTGTTTGTAAATAAAATTAGAAAATGTGTAACTGGTGCTATCATTTTGACTCCGACCTTAAAGTGTTGATGTGTTCATGACACTGCCGGATTTAAGCTACTAGGCGTTCTGGGCGTAGCGATTTTTGGCGCCCCTCCATTGTCGTAACTAGAGGTTAATCCCCGTTAAATTTCTTCTAAGCAGTGAGGTATACGGTTTAGCTCCGCTAGAAAATGGCGAAGCTCCCTAGAAAAAAATTAAAACCCTAGACTTCGAAGATAGTTACGCCGATGCCACCCTTACGCCGTACTAGTAGAAAGAAACAAAATTCTGTTATTTCGCCCCATCAAATGCAACGAAATATCGAGGAGGATAGGGAAGGAGCGACATTTATGGTTAGCCTACCTTATGTGCATTATTATAAGATATAATAACGATATTTTATAAATATATTTAGACGACTTTTTTTGATGACGAATTTTTTGGATATTTGGTGGGCAAGATCGGATGCAGAAAAAATTTCAGGGAGGGCGCAAAGCTTGAAAATTTCACTTGTAAATTTGATTTTAAGTATTTTTACTTGAAAATAATCATTTTTACTGTAAATTGATTATTCTGAGGGGGGTTCACTCCCCCCTGCACGAATCTGGAATTGGCGATAGAGATTGTTTCAAGCAATTTTTGAAAGTTTCAGATTTAGAAGAAAACTGTGTGGAGGGCGCCTTTTTGGTTTGGGACGAGCTGATCGACAGATTTCTACGGTAAATAATTTGCAATTAAAAAAAAAATCCGCAGCCTCTTACGCCCTGGGCAAGTGCCCAACTTGCCCATTTATAAATCCGGCACTGGTTTAAGATTATTTTAGAAGAAATGAGGTAAAATTTTATCGTGAGTGTCCACACTTTAAGTGCAATTTATTCAAAAAATATTAATCTTTCAGCAATTTTCGCAATAACATTTTTTGCTTAAAATTCTTCAAAGAATATGGCTATGTCGTTACCGTACAGTCGATCTTGACCACCTAGCATGAATAAAGTTATTCTTGTTTTATGATGGCTAAGTTAACTAATAACGCACGAAGATTTGACAAAAAATGCTAGTTTAAAATATTGAATAGTTAATCTCACCGCTTGAGTTTCTATAAAAGTCGGGTGGTCAATAAATATCACATTTGCTTTTAAATTATTTATCGCCGGTACGTGCGTTTCATGGAAAATTTCTTTCGTTCGCATACCCCAGAAAGAAGTATTTTAAAAGTACCTTCCACCTAAAAAATCCCACGACAAATACAATTTTAAAAATTAGGCAAATCTTAGGATGATGTTATAGATATACGAAACTTCTATTTATAATAATAGCCTTCCGTGAATTTCCTCAGAAATCATTGGGAGCTTTATTTGAGATGATCCTCCCCTTAGGAACTGAAGTAAAATCAGCTCGTTACAATATTGTAAAAGAGGGATTTGATATTTCCTTTGATAATTATTTAGTTACAATCATCAGCGATAATGATTCTAATACGATGTAGTGTGGTTGATGAGTATTCATGAACTCACATACACACACATATCATCATCATCATATTCAACCATTATCTATCCACTGCTGGATGAAGGTCTCTCCAAATGCTTTCCACACAAGTCTATCCTGGGCCATTCGTTTCCACGTCACCCCAACCTCTTTTCTTATTTCATCCACCCATCTAGTTTGAGGACGTTTTCTAGGTCTTCGGTGGTCTCTTGGAATCCAGTTCAGAATTTCTGTTGTCCATCGTTGATCAGTTCTTCTTGCAATATGCCCAGCCCATCGCCATTTCAGTCCTTTTACTTTAACAATGATGTCCTCTACTCTAGTTTGCTCTCTCACCCAAGTGTTTCTTTTTCGATCTCTCCTAGTTATTCCAAGCATGCACCTCTCCATGCTCCTTTGCGTTGTCTGTAACTTTCGTATTGCTCCAACTGTTAGACTCCATGTCTCTGATCCATAAGAGAGGACTGGCAATACACACTGGTTGAAGACCTTTCTTTTTAGACACAAAGGCAATTTCCCCTTCAGGATAAAACTGTTTCTTCCAAATGCACTCCAGCCAAGTTTAATACGTCTGTTGAGTTCTTTCATAATGTTGCCATCCATTGAAATCAGCTGGCCAAGGTAAATATATGAATCAGCAATTTCTAGCTCAATGTTGTCAACTTGTATTTTTGTTTCCTCTACGAAATTATTGAACATGATCTTAGTTTTTTGTAGGTTCATCTTGAGTCCAACTTCTTTACTTCTAGTTGAGAGCTCCTGTACCATGTCTTGGAGTTCTGATGGGTTCGTTGAAAAAATAACAATGTCATCAGCAAACCGCAGATGATTTAAATATTCACCATTTATTTTTATTCCCTTGTTATTCCAATTTATCAGCTGAAAAATCATCTGTAAAGCTGAAGTAAAAAGTTTTGGAGAAATGGTATCTCCCTGCCTCACACCTTTACCAATTTTGATAGTTTTGGTATCTTTATGTAACCGAAATTTTGCACTTGCATTTTTATACACACGTTTCACCATGTCAATGTACACATCCTCAATGTCTGTTGATCTTAAAGAGTTGATGACTGCTGATGTTTTAATAGAGTCAAAGGCCTTCTCATAGTCAATAAATGCAACACACAATGGAAGTTCATATTCATGTGTTCTTTCAATTAATTCTCTTAATACTTGAATATGGTCCACTGTACTGAATCCACTTCGAAATCCAGCTTGTTCTCTTGGTTGAGCTGCATCTAATTTTTTCTGCAGGCGATGTGTTAGAACTTTTGTGAAGATTTTATAAATAGCAGGTAACAAGCTAATTGGTCGGTAATTTTTCAAATCCTCTTTATCACCTTTTTTATGCAAAAGAATTACTGTTGCAGAATCCCATTGGTTTGGTATGTTACCGCTGTTAAGACATTTGGTAAAGAATTTTGCAAGTATGTCTTCTACATATTCTCCAGCTTCTTTTAGGATATCTAATGTAATACCATCATCACCAGGGGCTCTTCCTTTCTTCATATTTTTTATTGCAAATGAAACTTCTTCTTTTAAGATTTTAGGAGCTGTTCTTCTACACACACGCATATATATATCATTATCATCATATTCAACCATTATCTATTCAATACTGGATGAAGGTCTCTCCAAATGCTTTCCACACAAGCCCATCCTGAGCAATACACTTCCACGTCACCCCAACCTATTTTCTTATTTCATCCACCTATCTAGTTTGAAGACATTTTCTATATGTTCGATGCTCTCTTAAAATCCAGATGAGAATCTCAGTTGTCCATTGTCGATCAGTTTTTTATTTCCAAATACCTAACTCATCGCCATTTCGGCCTTTTTATTTTAACAATGCTCTCTCACCCAAATGTTTATTTCTCGATATCTCCTAGTTATTCCAAGCATGCAACTCTCCATGCTCTTTTGGGTTATCTGTTACTTCTGTATTACTACAATTGTTACACTCTACGTCTCTGATCTATAAGAGAGGACCGGCAACACGCATTGGTTGAAGATCTTCCTTTTTTTGAGGCAATTTTCCCCTTCAAAATAAAACTTTCTTTCGAATGCACACAAGCCAAGTTTAATAGGTCTGTTGAGTTCTTTCATAGGGTTGCCTACTATTGAAATTAGTTGGCTATGGTAAATATACGAATCAGCAATTTCTAGCTTAGTGTTGTCAACCTATATTCTTTCTTTCTCTACGAGATTATTGAACATGATTTTGGCTTTTTGTAGTTTCATCTTGAATAGCGTACGCGACAGATATTCAAGATTCCATAAAAAACACAAATATTCCTGCAAACACATAGAGATATAGGGTGCAACAGGTCAAAGCACTTCATGATTGAAAGTATCCTCAGGGAAGAATAGCCCATTGTGTTGAAAAATTGGCTACTTGAAAATACAAGCACCGGAAATTTGTTTTGCTGCAAAGTTTAATTTGCTTGTTGATGTAAGATAACAATGTAATGAAAAAATGCCAGGAGTTGTTTGATTGTTTTGATTATAGAGTTTTACATTGCGATGCAATCGTTAAAAATAACATTATTTTATTTAATTTTTCATTGATGTGTTATTTTACGGAAATTTTTTTTGTTTAAATGACAGTAAATTAATACGAATTTCTTCCCTTAGTAATTAGAATGTAAATTATGTATATACACCAGAGCAATACACTTTACCTAATAACATTTATAATGGATAGGTCTATTAAAAGCTCCGTACTTGCCATTAATCGGCAATGTTGGATCAGGTGAACTTCTTGGAATAGGCTTACTCACAAGTGTATTAAATAAGCAGGCTAAACAGTATTATGCTGTTGGATACCTGCCTGTTCCACTATAGTTTTATGAGCACATATTAGAACTGGAGCTCTTCAACAATTTCTGACAAAATCGAGCAACTTGTTTTCGCAAAATTTTACGTGACTCAAATCGACACCTGAGACAAGAACGCTTCAAGTCATACGTCGTATGTTTTAGCGTCACTCTCATTTTAAGGGCGATGAGTATACATTTAATGGAAGTGGTATGCTGAAGAGCATTAGGAAGACCAAAACAAAACCTTAAATTATCAAAGTAATTTGACAAATCATTTATAAAACCATTGCCTAATCATTTTATTTCATCTAGAGGTATTGTTAGACCAACTATAAGACTTAACAGATTCTCGTGAACGTATACTATGAAAGAAAAAGAACAATGGTGTTACCACATTTAGCTGTTGCATCAAAACGCTGTTGCACTTGCTTTGACGTTATAGAAATAACGTGGTTTTAGACAACGTGTCTAAAGCAATAATATGCCAGGCACAGCAAAGAATTCGAAGTTTCTAATTGCCGATTTCCCAAGTTTCGTACAAAACTTTATGCATTTCCTTTACTCGATTTTTTAATCGGCATCTAGCTTATCGCAGTAAAGCTCTAATGCGTGGTTACTAATTATGTGTCACATGGCTTTAGGTGCACATAACGCGACATCATTTGGCAAATTGGTTCACTAGAATTGTGGGCAGTGAACCTTAGGTTTGTGCCCGCATGACTTTCAAGAGGTCGCCGATTAATTAAACTTTTGAAAATTAAACTTTCTATTAAACTTTCTATTAAACTTTTTGAAAGATCTATGTTTGTTAAAAGACACTAGAAATTCCCACGATTTTTTTAAAAATTTAAATTACTCATGGACTTATAAGCGACAACGTCCTTTCGTGTCTTGACAAAAAAAAAGAAGTTGGTTTGATTAATTGCGTGCGGAATACTTTGTCCGTTACAAAAATTACTTTAAATTGCGCTTGTAATACATAATAATTTGTTTCATGGTGTGACTGGAAATCATTTTCTTGTGTCAAAATGCACTTTGTATTAAAAGTCCTTCTATTTAAGCACACACAAAATTTGTGAAATCAATACAGGATAAATTATAAATTATTAAAATATATAAATAACCATATTAAAATATATTTATTCTTAGCTGAAACACAGAAGAATTTTTACACAATTTGAAGCATTAGGTTAGAGATTTGTGTTTTTATTTTAGTTATCGTTTGGGATATTAAGACACTTAAGGGGACTTATATCTGCAAAAATTGTGAATTTGTTAAGAAAGTTATATTTTTTGATTTACATGCTAAAAAATAAAGCAAAACTTCATTTTTCTAAGTATGGTCTTGTTATTTCAATGCCATGAGGCCATCGTATCAGAAAATGCTTTAAAGGATAGTCTTGTCGCAGATTTAAACGTTTGAATGATAAACTTTAATTTCGTTTTTTTCTCAAAACCAATTTTTGAGAGATTTTGCGTTACGTAAAACACTCCTTGAGGTGCAATTTTCGGCCAATAATTTTAATTTTCTCTGCACGTATTTATCCAGTAATTATTAACAAAAGTTACTTGCAATTATAATGAAGAATGATATTTTATGTATTTTGGAAGCATTTAAAATTACCATATTATAATCAAATGAGCAAAACAATTTATGAATAGTAGGCAAGTTTTTATTTTTGTAAACAAAAACTGTTAAAAACAGAGTTTAATAATTATACTCTGTTTTTAATAGTTCTCCTGAACAATTATTGTTCAGTAACTTTTACAAGCATAGTTTAAGTGATTACTTAGAAAAAATATCAAACTTTTTACTTAAAAAATACACCACTTGCAACATTTCGAACATGGCACTTAAAAATGTAGTAAACAACATTTACTAAAACATCCATTAAGTTTTAAAGTTGCAAACTTTCAAAGAGCTTTCTTTAATAGCTCTTAATATTGTGTGAAATTTTCAGAAAAATTTATTGGTTAGGAATATAAGAAAGTCCATTTTTCAGGTAAAAGTTCCGCCTTGCCTAAGAATATAGCGCCGCCATAGGCGGCCACCTTTCTCAAGAACTTATCTGAAAAACTTAATTATCTAAGTTCCCTGAAGTCATTTAAAACACTTGAGTGCATTGCAGTAGTTGAAATTTCGTGCATATGCAGTAGAGCCTGCCTAAAACGACCACCTTTGGGACTGGACTACAACCGTCACCATAGATAGATGGCCACTATAGACGACATATTTTCGTATAGACATGACTAAGTTCCTACCAGTTCCTCCTTATAAAAGTGGTCACTTCGTTCAGGTGGTCAATTTACCAAAGCGGTCACATTACCAGGTTACACCGTAACTTCAGAAACACCAAAACAAATTATGGAGCTGAAAAGTGTTTTATGGATGCAAACAATTTGGCTCACCTTTCTTCAAAATACCGATTTTTTATGTTCCTGGCAGAAATTTTGACGCTGCCAAGATTGCGTTACCCCATGTTAATTAAGCCTTAAAATTTGATACTATAGTCAAACCCTGCTATAGCGAACCAGGCTTATAACGAAACCCGTATATAACGAACAAAATTTTTGCCCTGTTCAATCATCCATTTTCTTTAACGGATCGGATATAACGAGCTCCGGATATATCAAATCAAAATTTCGGTCCCTTGAATTTTGCTATATCGGGGTTCGACTGTATTACAGAAGTTGAACAACTGTTTCTAAAATTATGTGAAATTTAAATTTAAATTATATAAAAAAAGAGGAATTTAGTTTCCCCGTCGCTAATATAGTGTCCTGTATTGCGAATTGTATTTTGTTGAATTGTACAAATATCTTGGAATCACATAATGCACAATTTTTAATTTGCTTTTCATAAAAGTCAAACTATTTTTAATATAAAAATCATTTCCCTTTATTTTGAATTAAATGTAAGTAATTATAAATTCTTTGGTATTATAAGATGTCAAAAAATTACGTTTGACAATCAATTTTCGTTTTGCGAAATTTTTGTAACATAATCATTAATTTTTACAAATTTCGTTTACGAATGAAAACCTCTTTAAATTTTGATATACACGTACGTAAATATTCACCACTTGACATTAAAATTTTAATACTAAGGAAAACAAAACGATATATTAAAACCATAAAAGCCATGTATATAGTTTATGTTATAAATATTGACAGTTCTATTTGACTAAGAAAGGTTCTAGAATCGAAATATATTATTTATTTAATTCACATGAAACTAAACTAATTATAACTATTTTATCAAAAGTGATGATTTTTCAAAAATAAATCTAAAAAGCTTGCGAGCATGTTTTAGCAAAATAATATCATTAATGAATTAAAATTATAATTTAAATTTACTTAGGCCCAGACGTTATGTTGAACTTTCAACTAATTTTAAACCACTATAAAAAAAATTGAGTGATTTGTTGTTTCTACAAAATAATCGATCAGTTTAATACCAGTAAATGGTATAATTCATGTAAAAGAACAACGAGAGATTCTAATATTTATTCATCGAAAGCAAAACACATAACCTGGGGACGCAAAACTTCGCTTTTACGAAAAAATAAACATGTTTACAAAGATGAAAATTTACTCAGGGAATGGCCGCTCTAACAATTAAGGAAATTAAAATATCTATGCACACATGAAATCTCTTCAATAATTTCCAATAATAAAATTAAAAAAATTGTCGGTTGCAGTTCTGATTAAAATGAACGTTTTCTAGGTTGCTTTCCAAATAGAGAAAGTGAAAATCTGTTGTAAAGCGGTTCGCATTTACAAAGTCATCCAAAGAAATGGGAATCTTACTCAGCTGGATTACCACCATGAGGAAAATTATAATTTTTTTTAATTGCAGGTAGTAATTTTGGATGGTTAATAACAAGTAAGCAATAACATAACAAAAAGAAATACGATTCCCTACATGCACTAGTTGGGCAAAATAAAATGTTTTTAGAACTATATTCTAAGTAAAATTCTCTAGTTTGAAAAGTTCTCAGGGTCTTGAAAACGTTCCAGAAATTACGACATAAAAACAGTAGTTTTCTTTTAAACTGCAAGCACAGTCGACGATAAATCACTTCCTCATTATTTGGAATGTTTTCAAAAAGCAAACATTATTACGAAAGGGTTCTTTTCTTTTGCACTTTTAAGCCAGAACAAAACAGAAAAGAAAAATATTCATTTTGATGCAGCCATTTTCTTTACGTGGACTCAATTTTGTCAGCTTCGAAGTGGTTAGTAAGAAAAGATATTTAAGAATCTTGGCAGCATCATGATTCATATGGATATGTGAAGATACGCATTATTAATCTACGGAAGTTATTATACTAAAATTTGTAGCATATATTTATTAATAAAATAAATATTTTCAAATAACATTTCGGAGAGTTACCATGAGAAAATGGTGTTTGGAGTTACTTTATTAGAACATAGCTATTAAAACAGCTGTAAGCAGTGTGATTAAAACTCCGGCAAATACTTTGTGACAATATTCCTCTTAGCAGAATTGTGCAGCATGTTGCCAGTCAGTCGAAGCAAAATATCACCTTCAAAATTTAAACTTAAGAATATCATTCGCTCATTGGTTTTTATTCTGCCTTCACTTGCCAAAGAATGTACTTGGCTTTGGAAACGCCATGCTTTTAAACCTTACACTTTCCTAGGTAACGGTTGTTATGAAATCTTCCGCTGAAACTTTATATTATCTCGTTTGAAAGTCATAAGCATCTATATCCTGTATATGCAGTAGCGTAATAACTGGGAGGACAAGGGCTCCTAATTCAGATTAGAGGCAATTAGCCTTTATAAAACAATAGCGGGCGCAACAATTACGGCAATTACAAGGTCACTCATTTCCGGGCGGCAAAATATGGGCACCATGGTATAGGTACCTGAGCACCTATTAACGTTCAGATTTATATATAGAGAGAGAGAGTTGGTACAAAAGGGTTGCTGGTATCTAACTGGAAGGAGACCCACACGCTGAACGTATGTGACGATGTGTGGAACCGGCCAGGCCAGTAACCTAGTGTCCTACCCCGCCTTCAAGTGGTGCAGGCTGAGCTTTCTATTTATGTGGCAAATTAATATTTGCTGCACGGATAGAAAGGCGGAAGGGGAGGGCTAATTCACCAACCCGTCTAGCCAGCGTGGTGAAATTATGGCTAATTCCTCCATTATGTTGACACACCAGAAACCATGGCCCCTAGTCTCCAGGTGCTGGAGTGCTCCTGATCAAGGCAGCGGTCAGTGTGGCATGAAAGCAGGGGGTGCTAAGAATCACTGGAATGGCCCAGGCTGCCGTTTGTTATTGACCTTGGCTACGTTTAATGGACGATCCCTTGCTTCTGAAGCAAAACTTCAGGAATTGGAAGAGGAACTAGACAAGATCAAATGGGACATTGTAGGACTCAGTGAAGTTAGAAGAAAAGGTGAAGAGTTGGTGGAACTTAAAAGTGGACATTTGTTTTATTATAGAGGAACGGAAACTGGAAGAACAAGTGGTGTTGGCTTCTTAATCAACAAAAGAATTAAAGACTGTCTTCTGGAAGTTGAAAGTACATCAGATCGAGCAGCGAGGCTCGTTGTTCAACTAACCCAGCGATACCAACTTCAAATAGTACAGGTATATGCACCAACATCAAGCCATACCGACGAAGAGGTTGAAGAATTTTATGAAGAAATCAAAGAGTTACACACCAAAGGGAAACAACATATCAAGCTCATCATGGGGGATTTCAATGCAAGAATTGGACAACAGGAACAAGGAGAGACATCGGTTGGTAAATACGGATATGGGGAAAGGAATGAACGTGGCGATCAACTCATCGAATTTGCAGAAGCTGAAAATCTTAGCATCATGAATTCATTTTTTAAGAAGAAACCGCAAAGAAAATGGACATGGAAACACCCAAATGGGGGAACTAGTGAAATTGACTATATCCTGGCAAACAAGAAATCAATTATTGAAGATTGCAGTGTACTGAACAGATTTAATACTGGAAGTGATCATCGAATGGTGAGATGTAAAGTGCACTTAAATACTAAATTAGAACGACAGAAGCTCATTAGGAAACAAGTAAGTAAGAGGGTGGATTTAAAGAAATTAAAAGAAAATACCGAGGCATTCAAGTTGGAATTAAAAAATCGCTTTTCTGCACTGGAAGGACTTATTGAAGAAATTGATATCTCAGAAGCAAATGAAAACATTGTTAAGACAATAGTTGAAACTGCTGGGGAAATTGGTGGTGTAACCTGTAAAAAGCACAATAGCAAATTATCTGAGAAGACGAAACAGCTCATGAAAAGGCGAAGAGATATGAAGGTGGACAATCAAAATACCAGTTCCAGGATTGAGTACATAGAACTTTGTAAAACTCTGCGCAAAAGCATGAAAGAAGACATAAGAAAATTCAACTGTGAGTTAGTAAGGAAAGCCATTGAAAATAACAAGAGCCTTAGGGTTGTTAAAGGAAGTTTATCTGTTGGGAAGAAACACATCATTGCATTAAAAGGAGAGGATGGCACCGTAACAAGAAATAGGGAAGAAATACTTAGAAGAGTTGAAGAATTCTACAAAAAACTATATGAAAGTAACAGTGGATTAAACGAAGACTCTGAGATAGTCGAAGGAACAGCTCCTAAAATCTTAAAAGAAGAAGTAGCATTTGCAATAAAAAGTATGAAGAAAGGAAGATCCCCTGGCGATGATGGCATTACATTAGATATCTTAAAAGAAGCTGGAGAACATGTAGAAGACATACTCGCAAAATTCTTTACCAAATGCCTCAACAGTGGTAACATACCAAACCAATGGGATTCTGCAACAGTAATTCTTTTGCATAAAAAAGGTGATAAAGAGGATTTAAAAAATTACCGACCAATTAGCTTGTTACCTGCTATTTATAAAATCTTCACAAAAGTGCTAACACATCGCCTGCAGAAAAAATTAGATGCAGCTCAACCAAGAGAACAAGCTGGATTTCGAAGTGGATTCAGTACAGTGGACCATATTCAAGTATTAAGAGAATTAATTGAAAGAACACATGAATATGAACTTCCATTGTGTGTGGCATTTATTGACTATGAGAAGGCCTTTGACTCTATTAAAACATCAGCAGTCATCAACTCTTTAAGATCAGCAGACATCGAGGATGTGTACATTGACATGGTGAAATGTGTGTATAAAAATGCAAGTGCAAAATTTCGGTTACATAAAGATACAAAAACTATCAAAATTGGTAAAGGTGTGATGCAGGGAGATACCATTTCTCCAAAACTTTTTACTTCTGCTTTACATACGATTTTTCAGCAAATAAATTGGAATAACAGGGGAATAAAAATAAATGGTGAATATTTAAATCATCTGCGGTTTGCTGATGACATCGTTATTTTTTCAAAGGACCCATTGGAACTCCAAGGCATGGTACAAGAGCTCTGAACTAGAAGTGAAGAAGTTGGACTCAAGATGAAACTACACAAAACTAAAATTACGTTCAATAATTTCGTAGAGAAAACAAAAATACAAGTTGTGAACGCTGAGCTAGATATTGCTGATTCATATATTTACCTTGACCAGCTGATTCCAATGGATGGCAACATTATAAAAGAACTGAACAGATGTATTAAACTTGGCAGGAGTACATTTAGAAGAAACAGTTTTATCCTGAAGGGAAAATTACCTTTATGCCTAAAAAGAAAGGTCTTCAACCAGTGTGTATTGCCAGTCCTCTCTTATGGATCAGAGACATGGAGTCTAACAGTTGGAGCAATACGAAAGTTACAGACAACGCAAAGGAGCATGGAGAGGTGCATGCTTGGAATAACTAGGAGAGATCGAAAAAGGAACACTTGGGTGAGAGAGCAAACTAGAGTGGAGGACATCATTGTTAAAGTAAAAGGGCTGAAATGGCGATGGGCTGGGCATATTGCAAGAACTGATCAACGATGGACAACGCAAAATCTCAACTGGATTCCAAGAGACCACCGAAGACCTAGAAAACGTCCTCAAACTAGATGGGTGGATGAAATAAGAAAACAGGTTGGGGTGACGTGGAAGCGAATTGCTCAGGATAGACTTGTGTGGAAAGCATTTGGAGAGACCTTCATCCAGCAGTGGATAGATAATGGTTGAATATGATGATGATGATGATATATATACCATAGTGTTTGAGAGTTATTTGCGTAACATAAATTTTACTAGTAGTTAAGAGTGGGCCATAAGAAATTTCAATGAAAAGGAACTGTTAGGGTGAACATTGAAAATCCCCTTTTTAAAATAACTAATTAAATCTAAACACCCAGGAGCAGATAAATAGATAATTAAATAAAAAACACATACACTCTCTCTCTCTCACTATATATAAATATATGCTTAGATGTTGTTAAGTGTTTTTGTTTTTTCGATATTCTGCCGCCTGTTATTTAATTTTTTCAGATGGGGTTGTACCTCCAATTATTTATACACTGCGTCTACAACACTATGCCAGATTAATTAACATTCAAGAGGAGACACCTCCATTCAAGAGGCGAC
>QLNU02014794.1:8731-28635 GCA_006491805.2 Dysdera silvatica | reverse complement strand
TTTTCACCCTAACAGAAGAAACGTACAAAATGTATTTCCACTTTATTCAGTACTTTGCGGGAAATTTCGCCTTGTCAATTCTATTGAACTTAACATTTGACTGCAAACTGTCTGCATCATCATCGGAAGTAATAATTTAAGCACACACACACACACACATGCATACACACACTCTATATTAAAACACATTTCATACGCTTTAATACAGCCCTTAAAAACAGTTTATTTATTTATGCTACCACAAATATGGAGTCTCTCTCTTTCTCTCTCATATTTAAAATTATATACCCTATATCTTATAACTGCGTAAATATGAGTCTTTGGAAATACGCTATTAATAAGAGTTACGCGAAAGATTGTTTTTATGAGGTGTAAGCTAATGGGTAAGCGATGTTTATACAAAACACATAAATAAAATATTTGCGGGTGTTTAGCAAACGAACAAACGTAAACAAGACCTAATGAAGAATTCCTTAATTAATTCTCCTATTTTCCAGAGAAGAGTTTTTTAGACACTTTCAGCAATTAGCATTTTCATCTTTAATGACTGGAAATGATGTAATCTAAATTTGTTTACATACGTGGTTTACGCGTAGATTCCAAAAATTCTTCGGAGAATATCCCAGAAGTTACATTTGGGATTAAGGTACCTCGTTACATTAGCTGTTCAAAACAGAGAGTTTGAACTAGATTAAGAAACTTAATTTATTTCCTCGAAATGTAAATTAGCGCGTATCGCAATTCCTTACATTGCTATGAGAATTTGTTTTCTTTAGTATGTATTTCTCTAGCGGCGTGCTAACTTATTACATGGGTGTTGAAAATTATTAAGTATAATATATTCGCCCACATGAAAAATATAATAATAATAATAATATATAATATAATATAATAATAAATAATATATACATAATAATAAATAATATAATAAATAATCTATAATAATAAAATATATTATAATAATAAAATATATTATAATAATAAAAATATATTATAATAGCACATACACAATAAAAATATATTATAATAAATATATAACGTGAAAAATACGTCCCAAACTCACAAAAAACTCGCCCCGGTGGCTTTGTGTGCTGACCCTTATTTGCCAGTGGTGTTATCTCTTAGAAAGGTAATATTATCATACACGCGTGTATACTGAGAATGAGAGCGCTGTTCCTGTCCTCGTTCGTCTAGAGGTAAAGACACCCCGGGATCAACGAAGAAACCCTAATTCAACTTCACGATGGGGACGGCGTGTCTTTTTTTCGTAGACCAAAAAACCTTCAGCTTAAGCTTCTATGTGGATGTCGACAATTATTACGTATAATTTATTATGTGTAAGATGGTACACGTAAGAGTATATTTAGAATTGCATTAATTGCGTACATTTATTATAAATAGCACGTATGGGAATAAAACAGAAAAGAAACAACTATTTCCTAGAAAGCTTCGAATTTTAATTTATTGTTCAGTTTGAGCAACGCAGTTTGATCAGTAAGACGTTTTAAATTGTATACGTTGTTATTTAAGCTTAAAACATTTCAAATTGTATTTTTGAAAACCCACACAATATGAAAATAACGTCAGTCTCTAATAGATGTTCCTCAAGATATTTGTGAGTGTGTATTTTATTGCGTTGGTGAGAAATCAGTGATTTATGATTTGCCTTCACGAGTTTCTTCCTGTGATTTCAGTCTCGTTATTAGGTATTTATTAGCTTTTCTGTGATAATTTAAAATTCATATTGTGCGCATATTACTGCGAAAGCCTTTGGCGTTTTTTGCGAATGAGTAGAGTGTATGGTGTTGGAAATGCCAAAATGAAATTTACATCCATTCCAGTCGTTTTCAATTCATATGCAAATGCAGAAATTATTGGAACAAAAGCTTTGGTTTGAAGCAGAAAGATTTCCAATTTTCTATCAGATTGGGAAAATTAAAACTGGATGAGGTGGGGAAAGAAAATATTATTCTTTAATTTGTTTTTCTGAAGTGGTCGTCCCTGTTTTAAAACCGCCTGAAATCAATACTTTTAACTAGAAATATTTTTATTCAGTGAAATCTTTCGAGAAAATAAAATTCATTGCTTCAAATTACGCATCATAGAAAATCATAAAACTCCAAAGTTCGAGAAAATTTTATTGCGCTATTGTGGAATTTAAAATTAACTGAATATGAAATGTTCGAATTCAAATAGAGGCATAATTTCATTCCTTGATTTATGCGTTTTTATTTTCATCGATTATTTACTGATGAAGGAATGCCACGTCTGAAACAACAAGAAAATAAAAAATAAAAAAGTGAAAATAAAAAATAAAAAAGTGAGGGTCGTGAATTTAGGCAAAAGTGACGTCATTCGAAAATCTTGTTGTGGGGAGTAAAACAGTTAATATAATCACCCATCGTAGCTCAATCTTTTTCGATATCTGGACGAATTTCGGAAAATGCAAAAGAATATATAATACAAAATACAAAAGAATATATATAACACAAAATGCAAAAGAATATATAACCTGGTAAAAGAATATATAACACAAAATACAAAGATGTATAACACAAAATACAAAGAATATATATAACACAAAATGCAAAAGAATATATATAACACAAAATGCACAAAAGAATATATATAACACAAAATGCAAAAGAATATATAATACAAAAGAATATATAACACAAAATACAAAAGAATATATATATAACACAAAATGCAAAAGAATATATAACAGAAAATACAAAAGAATATATAACACAAAATACAAAAGAATATATATATAACACAAAATGCAAAAGAATATATAACACAAAATACAAAAGAATATATAACACAAAATACAAAAGAATATATAACGCAATAGTAAAGCTAACCAAGGCAAGGTGAGATCCACAATAATCTCCGCGAATGTAAAAATTTGTATCTGGATAACCATTTGAGTTAATAGGCTTATATTTTGGGTGTTAACCACAATCGCTAACTAGAACTTTTTGGCATATTGTCACACCATTCATTTATTGTCCATTAAATAGATTCTCCTACTTTTTCCAATGTACTGTACATACCAAAAGTCATCTCCACTTGTACTTCCTCTATATACAGGGACAGTAGCGTGTAGGGGCGACTTTTGTTATATTGTATATTATATGCAATTTATTGCCCCCTTTAATGGAATTAAACCCTTTAATGGACAAAAACGAATGATGTGATTATACGTACAAAAAAAAGTCTCATTAGCGACTTTGGTTAAGCCCAAAATATGGGCTTATTAACAACCCAGCTGATTCTCCAGATATAATTTTTTTTTATTTTCAGTCAGATTGTGCCCGGAACGCAAGCTATAGTTATAGAGAGAATTCGCCATGATCAAGCGCCCATGGCACTGCCCTGCTAGGCCCTGCCCATATCTTCTATTTTTTCCCGTAGGACCAGGCAAGGAGTTAATTCCTATTATTGACACATTATCCACTATATTATAATTCTGTGTTTACATCTCTTCATAGGTCTGTAATCTTATCTTAATTATTATTCTTTTACTCTATTTTATTGGATGAAATATCTCGAAAATGATTAAGCTGCGACGGGTAGTTCCATAATCTTTTTAAACTCCGCGGCAAGCCCTTTCAAATAACACCACTTTATCAAAACCGACGGCTCTCCTTGCAAGTTTCTTCCGAGTTGGGTTTTTAAAGTAAGCATATTCTTTTAATTTGATATATTTAAATTGCATACGGTCCATTTTTTAAGGAAAAAACCGGCCAGGTAACAAAATCGCAGCTAATACCTTTACATGTTTGTTCGTAGTTTTTTAATTTTTCGTGCTATGAAATTTTCCTGAGAAGACCCCGTTAGGTTCAGTGAAAAGTAATCGCTTAGGGAAGTAAGTGGCTTTTTAATAGAGATCTATGGTATGTGAGGTAAAATTAAATTTAAAAAACAAATTGAAATTTCGTACATCAATGGCAAATTTTTCCCACATTATCATGCAAATTTTGGAATTAAAAAAGGATGATTTTGAATTTTTAATTAAATTGCTAAAATTAAATTAAAATTTTAATTAAATAAATAATTTGTAAATTGCTTAGCTTGCAATTAAAATTTGAAATTTTAAGTGCAAGCTAAGCAATTTACAATTCTATGAAAGATAAATAAATACTACTTGGTTTTGATTTCACAAATTTTTCCATCACACATTTTTCTTTTTCTAAGCAATTTTAAAATCTAGAAAATAAATGAAGTATGTTATAGTTTTCAACAAATAATACAGCTTCCATTAATCTATTCACGTTCTTGAGTCTCTTCTCAAAGCCCAGGGCAAATATTTTTTTTCTGCGAGAGTTTCTATGATGGTTCTTCATCGGAATCCGACTGAAAACCTGAAAGTAAAAAAAAGAACTCTAAAATATAAATTACTTTTATGATTATAAAAGATAAAATCTTTAAAGAGATCACCTGTAAATTGGTCGATAAATAAACAAGAATTTAAATTGCTCCCCTCCATCTTCTCACTCTCCAAAATGTGGTTATTTTAAGTGGGGAAATTTTTGGGTCGTTTCCAATGGGAGATTTCCAGGTTGTTTCTAGTGGGAGGTTTTAATGATCTCAGAATGGAATTAAATTTAGTAGTGGGTCTATGGGAAAAAACCCGTTTCGAGAAAAGGGGGATTATTAACCGTGGTGTTCGTTCAAACATGTTTTACTGTAATTTTGTTTTTACTTTGCGCCCCAAAACGGCTAAAACTTTTACTTTAGTCGTGACATGACCAAAAGTAGTTAAAGCGCTTAAATTGAACAATTCCATGAAGAGTTAATTTTCTAATATTTTATTAAAGATTATTTTTCATAAAATATTCAAATACTTTTATTTTGGCATCCAAAATTCATTAAACTATAAACCATAATCCTAATTAAACCATGTAAATAAATAAAAAATAAATAACCGAGTTTATAAGCCCTACATGCGATATAAATTAGCTCGATAATTCGTTAATATTTATATGGTTAAATATGAAGAGAAAGTAATCAATGCACAAATTAAAAATTATATTTATTACTTTGCAATTATGTCATACTTCACCTACATTATCTTTAATACATATGTAAATTAAAATCGTAATTAGGAGGCGTTTTCCTTTTAATATCATTCAACTTTTCCTAATCCGATTAATATGTATTGCTAGCTCACGGCTGATGTCTTATTAAACTAAACACGTTGTTTCCATTCTAGCTACGGCAAACTATGGATTGAGCCATCTATGTTAACGAATAATAAAGAGCGTTTATATACATTTAATCCTGAAAATGAGTATTTAATTTATCTCATTGACAATTACATTCAGTGAACAATGGTCATTTCTGATGCCAGGTCAGAACCAGTGAGAATAGCTTTTTTCTTTTATTTTTGCCATTCATCTAGAGTCTGTGGCAAAAGTCAACCAATTGCCTATATGTTAGCGCGATATTATCTTCTTTGTTGTCTTGGAAAAAGTAGTAATGGAGCCGGTTAGAAGCCATTACGGGAAACCTCATTTCTTTCTTCATTTAATTCAAGCTAATTAGTCCAAGGTTAGTATGTTTAAAAGGCTGGACCACACACGCACATACACACACGCACATATATATATATATATAACAGTGGGAAAAAGGCCGTGAAAGATTTATTTATTATTTTTCATAGTATTTCGCAAATACTTCATTATGTGAATTTCCCATTTATTGTTTATTTATTATTATAGTTAATAATTAAATGACAACTGTAACTTTAAATATATTATAAAATTAATATTATTAGTAATGGAATTTTTTATGTTCGAACAAACATTTTTTATGAATGAAAATATGTTTTGTTACTCCTAATTTTTTCAATTTACGTCGTTGATCAAATATGCGCCATTCAGAAGGAAATAGCGTTTATTCTGGGCATAGACGTATTTGATATAAAAAATCGAATATTTTTGTGACGATAATATATAGATTTTGTGTACCAGTATAGAGACATATAATAAGAGTTATTTTTATATCTTTCTTCAATAAACTGAGTTAAATATTTAACAATATGTTACATGCTATGTTAAAAAAAATAATTGTTCATAAATGTTTATGTGTGTGTCGCAATTAATGCTCTCGTTAAACTAGTTATCTTCTAATATAGTTTATCTGAGATTAAATAAAATCTTCGGAAACAAGTTCAGACAAAAAAAATATACAAAGATACAGGACTATATACCGATAAAAGTATATTTTTTTCGGATTTGGGAGAACGTATTTTAGAGGAAAAGAAACTTTCATTCAAAAGAAAAGGAACAAAGAAATGTAAAAAGAAAGTGAAATTTAAAGGAAAGAAAACAAAATATTATGAAAAGAAAGTAGGTACAGTAAATCTAGACAAAAGGAAGCAAAATTGTTTAGTTCATTAGTATAATATTTTAAAATATTATCTTAAAATAGATTTTGGTATTATAGGGTTATTTGGTATTATACATTTAATCAGTCATTAAATCCGAAGTTGTTTTCCCTAAAACAATGAATCTTGATTTTTTACGGTACCCCTAAAAATTGCAATTTAAGCTTACGATATATTAACTTAATTTTAATTACAATTTCTTTAATAATTATGATGCGTTGTTATTTTATATTATTTTATATTTCCAAAACATGGCTAATTTATAGTTAGAAAAATATTTCCATGAATCGACTTAAAAGATAAATGTCGACATAAAATCAATTCCTCATTTTTTTTGCAATCGTATATAAAACTTAATATATGAATCTATTTTATCAAGCTTTCAAATGCAATTCACCTTTGTAGTGTTGACAATATTTACATATATCAGACATATGCATTTTGCAGAAGCTGAATATGGTATTATTTTATATTAAAATTTAAGCGTTTATTACATTTTTTATTTGTCATTTGTTTAAAAAGAATGTCGTGGCTTAATAGTAATTATTATAATATGATTAAACTATATTTATTGGTTAATAATTACAATCTCTTAATTATCAAATGTTTTATCTTACTTTCGCACTCAAAGACAAGAATGTATTATAAGGGTTTGATTAATACACACACACATATATATAGGTGTTATGAAAACTATGTTAATGCAAGATCTGCAAGTAGTTTGATATTTTAGTAATTTATTACTTAATTGAGAATAATAATTCGTTCAATTTAAAGCATGATTATTTTCATTCGGAGAATGAAGAATGATAATTCTATCTTCATTCCGATTTTCACCCCCGTTCCATAAATCATTAAACGACTCAAAAGATATAACAGCAATTTCATTTAATTAAATGGAATATAATTTTCTGTTAAAAGTTTTGACACTTCTCCGCCAAAGAATCTTGTTTTATCCCTGACCTTATGACAATTTGGCCATTTAAGCTTTCTTGCGGCGATTTATACTCACAAGAATGCCAAAAAGAATTTATATGTTTCAAGAAAACTTAAATTCGCTTAAGTCTGCAGAGTTTGGGTCATAATTTATAGGGAACGAGCGCTTCTAATTCAGGCTTAACATAGTTTGGAGTCAGACTGTAAACCATTTTGGGAATGAGAACCCGTTTCTTACTTTTCTTTAACCTTTCTTCTGCGTAATATACGTCGCACTGAAGGCAGCCCGGAGATTTCCAGTATGAAATGGGCAGAAAACTTAAAACTTCTGAAAGACATTCGCGCGGGAAGTAAAACACTGATGCGCCCCATTCGTATTCTGACTACATTCCGAGCGGAATAATGTCAAAGCAGTTCGATGCAATAGATCGAAGAAGTTCAGATCAAAGACCCTTTTTTCTCTTGAATTTGACCGAATAACTCTTCGAAAAATAATGGAATTCTATTCCAGGAGAAACAGAGTTTTCAGAGAGCTAAAATAAAACCTATTCTATTTTACTTCCGCGAGCAACGTTTCTGCCTCGCATTGTAATTTCACCCCATCTTTCCTACTAACACGTTCCATTTTTAGAATTAAAAAATTGTATTTTCCTCTCTTTGGGGAATTTCGGTCTGAAGGACAAAGTGCAAGATCTCGTTAAATGGAACTTTGGAAAACGATGTATTTACATTTTTAAGCATGCTTTGAAATATGTGTAGTCTGGAGTGGAAAAAATATAATGTGCACCTGTGTAGTAAACTAATTTTAAAGTTCTAAGTTTAGATTTTTACTTTATACAAACTATTCAGTGGAGTTCTGATATTAGAACATTGCTTTATACAATTGTATACATGTAGACAGGTAGATAAACCTGGATAGACGTAACTCGCGTTTATCTGCTTGTACAATGTAGACACTGATAGATATACAACATCTTATATGGCCTAAACAATAGCAATACTGTATCATCATTGTATGCCTTAAACAATAGCAATACTGTATCATCATTGTATGCCGTAAACAATAGCAATACTGTATCATCATTGTATGACTTAAACAATAGCAATACTGTATCATCATTGTATGCCTTAAACAATAGCAATACTGTATCATCATTGTATGCCTTAAACAATAGCAATACTGTATCATCATTGTATGCCTTAAACAATAGCAATACTGTATCATCATTGTATGCCTTAAACAATAGCAATACTATACCATCATTATTTTTAGTACTGATAGTAACAGTAAGGTATCAGTCTGATAAACATAGAAGAAAACAGGAGAGCAGAAATGATTGCAGATAATGGTTACTCATTTGTGTATGGCAAGTAGACAGACACATACATGTTAGGTAAATACATACCATGTGCTTAACATGTATTGCTACTATATTTTAGTAGTTAAGTGAATAAATCCTGTGATTAATAATTGAAATATGAATAATAATAAAACATAATTTTTAATCATATAGCGCATAATATTTTTTTCTCTGTCCATTATTTTTATCTTAACGCTTATAAAAACTGATTGTGTTTTGATTTTCTAATGATAAATGCTTTGAAAACTAAAATAACTCGTGTATAAAACGATATGCTTTTTTGGGTTATAACATTATTACTTCACATATTAAATAGTCATAAGTAAATTTATTATATTCCATACTACCGAAGATTAAAAATTTTGTACGAAATTTTATGCTATGTATAATACAATACCGATAAATACTTTACAGAATTGATTTTTCCTTTTTTTCCATTTCTTTCTTTCTCTCGAATTTTCTTCGTCCTGAATCGGATGACGTCGAAATTACCACTACACACTTTTGTGTTGTTGAGCCAATGATAAATCTTTATCGGTATATAGATGCGTACCAATCAGGATCGTGACCAGATAATCATGCGCCTCTGGTAGAACCGTTCAGATTGCGCCCCTTGGTTACGGACATATCTTCCCCTGTGATTTATTTCAGGCGGTTTTACGCCTCTCTCGCTAGCGCCCCTAGCTTTAGCCCTCCTCGCCTATCCCTGGATACAATGCTGATACAGATATATATCTTTTAGGTTATCTAAAATTGTGTCTGCGTATTTGATTTGGGCTTAGATAAATTATATTTTAAGATAACTATCATCTTATAAGAACAGTAAATGCGATCGACCCGTTAATACTTATGAACGCTTAAATTAATGCAGACTGTAACATATTGGTATACATTTAATCGAAACTATTGCAGAAAGATGTAAAAATAACTCACCTAACATCTGCATTGGCATGAAAACCTATACATAATCGCCATAAAAATCGACACACAGTGAAAACGATTATACTATAATTTTTGCCACCCACGTATTAATTAGCTCAAACTAGAGCTTAACAAATAAGCTCTAGTTTGAGCTGTAATTAATACGTGGGTGGCAAAAATTATTGTATAATAAATTCCCCCACGAAAACTCACAAAAATCTCGCCCCGGAGGCTTTCTTGTGTTGACCATATTTGGCAATTGTGTTATCCCTGCGGAGGGTAATAATACCTTAACAGTGAAAACGATGTTCAAAACGTTTACAGCACTATTGTAATAGTTTAATTGAAACAGCGAATTAAACTTTTTCAAACTTTTGGAAATTGTATGGTCTGTATCAATTCGTGAATCTATATATGCATATGCATTAGGGCTCAATTTCTAACAAAAAAAGTTCAGGAGCCCTAATATTATGATAAATCGATTAAAAAATCGAATGGCTGCAAAAGAATCGATAAATCATATCAATTGCTTATGTCTATTTTTTGGGACAACAAAATTCCATACCTTAATCAAAAATTTATTACTTTTTGATGATAGCGTGTATTTAAGGACTCCGGTTAATATTTAAATAATCGCCAAAAATGAAGAAGTTCCGGAACCGGGTTCCAGTGGGCGCCCGCCCAATTTAAGCTCTGATATGTATGTATTATAACAGTAACGTGCCGTTTGCGGACATGCCGAAATTGCCTAGATTGGAAGGGTTCATCATGTCACATGCGGACATTGGAGAACCTGGAAAATTCTGCCTTTTTCCCTATTGGTGAATTCAGAGAATGATCCCTTCGTTTTCAATACAGATATTAGTCCTACGCGAGTAGCAGATATTAGTCCTACGCGAGTAGCAGATATTTTTGCATCTCGCAACTTTTATCATTTATTATAAGCATAACGTGTTTTGGACAAATTTCTCTTTATAAATGAGATAAAAAATTATTTGAAAGATTTATACTTTCAAAATTTTAAAAAACATTGCAAATTATAATGTTATAAGCAAGTTATAAATTATCAAATTATTGTTTTGTTGTAAACTGAAAGGAACTCCATTTCTTTTAAAGTTATCTTGTTTATTTTCAATTCTCATTAAAAGTGTTGTGTAATAAGTAGATAAATGTTTTCTCTTAGACATCGAAATAACTGGCTGGAAAACATTTTCATCTCTGACGGTCAAAAAGAAATGTTTCTGAAATTTAAATCTTACGCCCTGTTTGTTAAATAAATATATTTTGAAAAAGATTGAGTCCTATTAAGGTAAGTTTTCTAAGCAATCTGTCCAACATTTTAAATACAGCTACGATGATTTATGAAACTATGAAAAATATTGGAAATTATTAATATGATCCACAGGTGTTCCAAATCCCTCACTTAATATACCAAAGGAAGGATTTGGCCCATCTATTCTAAACGAAAAGATTTGTTCAATCAACCAGTTAGTGGGCGGTCTTCACACCGATACTATGAACTTAATTTTGTTATAGTTAAAATTTTAATCTGCAACCTAATCAATTTTTAAATTATAAATCAATTTTAAAAATTATTACATGAAAATTATTTAAAATGTTGTATGTCGTATATCCTCTCACTTTCCATTAGTCACGATTTTAAATTTGTTTTCAATCAAGTGAAGTTTTTGAAATCTGATTATTGCTGTTATTATAAAACATAGAAAACATAGTCTTTTTTCCCCATGTCCCAATTAAATTGATATTTTCAATAATTTTAATCGTTTTGTTCATAGATCTATTTCGTACACCAATAAACATCGTTTTAGCTCATCTTCGAAGTTTGAACACAAATAAATGTTTAGTATATGTAGAAAACTATGTTCAGTTTTTTGCTATCTATGTGCTGATAATGGAATGTGTACACATGGCTAGATCACCCATCATCTTACATATATTATAGATATTTTCCTTGATAATTACTTTAAATAATTATTTCGTTCACTTTAAGCAATTGTTTCGTTCACTTTAAGCAATTATTTCGTTCACTTTAAGCGATTGTTTCGTTCATTTTATCTCCGAATTCCATATTAAAACAACAGCTTCCGACAGTTTCATATAGAGTAATCGTTGCTCCATTTTCGTAATTGGTGACTTAAACGGAAACCTTTGATTATTCTTTAATATCATCATCCGAAGCAGTTTTCCAAAAGCATAATATTTTCTTGCATCTAATACTATTGAAACAAGATATGCAATATTCTTCAGATTTCGTCTAATATATTGAGTTATATAATCAATATTTTGATAATTTTGTGCAATAAGCAATAAGCTTACTCATTTTTGTTTCTGATAACTTACCGAATAAATTCGTTCCGGACTCTCGTTCGTATGGCGAGAATTCTTAAATCGAGAACGTCATATTTTCTACAGATGAATGCAATAATAATTTTTCTATTCCAATCAATAATTTTCGCTGTTGCAAATATTATTCGTTAACATAAAGTAAAAGATAACGAACATTACCGAGTGTATGAGCAATGATTTGTTCCAGGCCTGTAGCCAAAATGAAGGGGTAACAGGAGCAAGGCAAAGACCATATGGGGCACAGGCACCCGAGGAATACGAGAAGGCGAGGAAGGAACCGCTTTTCCACCACAAACATCCGATCCCACGAAATAGGTAATTTAAATCGAATAGAACTGGGTGTAAGGAAGTACGGAGAAGGAAGAAAGGAAAGGAGAAAATAAGGGATGGAAAGGCGGAAGGAAAGGAACGAGGGGAGGAGGCGAGGAAATAACCGTTTTTCCACTACAAGCATCCGATCCCACGTAATTAGTATCACGTAAGTACTCGTTTTTCAATTTTTTTGAGATTGACAGGAATAAGGAGAGCATTCACGAAAATCACAAAAAAACGCGATAAACAACATGGCGGCTAGTAATTTCGTGCAGATTGCCAGTTTTAGAAACACTGGCTAGAATCGAGTGGGTAACGTCTTGTGCAGTAGCGCCCATGGTTTAAACAGGAGTAGTCAACATTTTACCTACCGCCCACTTTGTTGGTAGTAAAATTTTTTGGCTCCAGTACAGAACGCATACCCTAGTGCTATTTAGTGAGAAGTGTTTCCAAAATGCATGGCAACAGTGACACTGACTTGCCACCATGTTGTTTACGTCATGTTAACAACATGGATGTCTCGATTCAGCGAAGTTGAAAAAAGGAGGTACAAACCTTTATTGCCCTTCGTCGAATGTGGCTTTTAAAAACG
The DNA here is from genome assembly GCA_006491805.2 of Dysdera silvatica. Lineage (NCBI taxonomy): Eukaryota > Metazoa > Arthropoda > Arachnida > Araneae > Dysderidae > Dysdera > Dysdera silvatica. The sequence continues at coordinate 15,749 of QLNU02014794.1, read as the reverse complement.
CGGGAAACAAATTTTCTGGTATATTTTTGTGCTGGCACGTGGGAAAGAATTTTAAAGTGTGGAGGTTTCAGTTAAAGAATGCAGCATCTGAATTTTCAGAACTAGCAATAATGCTTTTGTCTCAAGTTGCCAGCGTGGCTTCTATTGAAAGAACGTTTTTCAATTTTGGATTATTCATTCTAAACTGCAGAATTGATTAAGCATTGGGATAGAAGCTCAAAACTTGTAATATGCTACGAAATACTGCATGACTGCACCGAACTAGAATATTAAAACAAATTAAATAATCTTAATAATATATTCAGGAAACCTTCTTTTCATTTACCTATTTTTTTTAATAAATTCAGAATAATTTTGTTATCTTGATTCGTTTAAAAGAGTAACTTGCATTTAATTTTTCTCCATTTTTTATAGTATTTTTAGAGAGAAGAAATATTTTTAAAAAATATATTTGTATTGTAATTATAACATATGCTACTAATAATATGTGGATACTGAATATTGATAATACAACATGTGGGGTTCGCTAATTTCAAACCAAATCCTTTTATCCTGAATGAGTTTTTGACAGTTTTAAATGGTTTAAACAATCGTCAGGTCAAAAACTACTTTTTATTGTCAAATTGCCAGCCCTGTTTTAAATGGAATAGAAAATGAAGCCTAAGCTTTTTGATTTTGTATTTAAACTGTTTTATTATTAACTCAAAATGGGCTGAATGAAAATTTTGTAGATATTTAATTAATGCAAGCTTTTAGTGCAGTGGTTCCCCAACTTGGGGGTCGAAACAACTATTTTTAGTCACAATTATTTTTATGAGAAATTTCATACAAAACATTTACAACACTTTTATATTTCGACATGACTACGCACATTGCACTATCTCGCTAATGAATGTTAATTTTATATCTATAACATATATAATTAATATAAGACATATTATAAATATATTATTTTATATTTTATATGTTTTCTTTACTGTTGTAGATGATTTTATTATGCAAATGTGGCGGCGGTTATTAGAGGGGCTTCGCAGATATTTTGATTACTATAAAAGCTTCCGCTTTCTTTTTGGTTTTACGGCTCAAAGACTACAGTGGTCATGCTGCGCCGGGACCTACTGTTTTCCGAGGAATCCGAACCTCTTAAGGCCTAGGGAACCAAACCCCGGACTACAGTGAGCAGTGCGATCTTTATGAGATCTCTGAGTAAGCGTTCTTTGCACTGCTGGGAGTCGAACCCGGATTAGCGGCGCACTAGGAGAACGCGTTACCACACTGCGCCACCGCAGGGCCGATTACTATAAAAGGGGGTCGGGGATTACTTGGTTACTATAAAACAACAACGATTCAATTATTATTGTGGACAAAGTGACTTCGAAGATGAAAAGGTGGCTAAATATCAGAGAAAATTACCAAAAATTTTTCTAAATTGTCCAAATTATTTATGTAAGGCAACACCTGTAAGAAGTGGGACTTTGGAAAGAAAATGGAAAGACGATGAAAATGTACTAAACAACTTCGTTAGGAATCATATCCATTCTCTTGCAGACATTGTAGCAGATCTAAGGAAAGAAAATACTGCATGAGTAATTTTTTTCGACAGAATGTTAATATTCATTATTTTGATGACTGTATACATTTTGTGTTTCTTAAGTGTCAGAATTATGTGGAAATACTGAAATCTGTGAAAATCGGTCAGAATTTAAAAGCGTTTCTTTCGGGTAAGCATATATAGTTAATAATTTTAATACAATAGTAAATAATGATGCTTTAACTTATTAAGCATCATTATTTACTATTGTAAATAATGATGCTTTAACTTATTGAGGGCACTAGAAAATATTTTATCCTTTGTTAAAAATCATGGAATGTCAATCCAGTTAAATGAAGACTGATAAACATTCCAAAGCCATCGAATACTGGAAATCCATTTTAGATGACAACTCTCATGGTGAAAATACTGATTCCATAGCTTTTACTTTAGAGCAAATGCTGTTAGGAAAAGACCTACACGGTAGAAATTGCAGAACTGATTTAATTGTATTTACATGAGGCATACTGTATGTTACTTATATAACTCCAAAATAATTTGCTTACCTTCTTTAAGGCGTTTGAAAAGTATATCTGCAAATTTAAAGGTTTCGCCAGGTATCACGATTTTAATCATACGATTAATTTTAAAAAAAAGAATGATCGAAATCAAAATCTGTTGCAGATTTTGCAATGCTTTAAGTTGAATTTTTTAATTTATTTATTAAAATAAGTTTAAATTAATTTTTTAAATAAATCAGTGATTTAAATCTGATTTAAGTTGATTTTTCAATGCTCATGAAAAAATAATTTTAAATAAAAATTACTTTTTTTATCATTTTTTAAAACACAGTGCAAGTAAAAACAACTTTTTTGATGACTTCAAGACAGTTGTTTGCATGCAGTGCATGGTCAACTATTTCTGAAGATCAAGTAGTGTGTGCTTATTAGGTATTTCCTTGATCTAACAGAAGAGAGCATATTCAAATTAGGAATGTGGCGAATAGCGATTTTGCTCAATAGTCAAATATTTGTTTAGCTTCAAGGATGGATACCAAATATTCGGCGGCCAAATATCAACTTCTTTTAAATTTCATTAAAAATGTAAACAAATTGTATTTGTCACGTTTTAAATCAAGAATAAAATTAAATCCTACTTTTTAATCCTTTAAAATTACTTTTATTGTTCATATGCCATACCTTGTTTAAAGAACAGGGTGCCAGCGTATCCGTAGCCAGGGTGGGGTTTTGGGGGTTGTAATACCCCCATCTCAATGAAATTTTGTGTATTTAAGTAGGAATATATGAGTTGTATCCCATTCATGAACTTTCTGCTTACACTTATGGGTGCCAGTATTAAAAGAAAGCTCGTTTCACTTATGGAAACTATGGACATTGGATGTAATGAACAGAGTTTCAAAAAATACTGAAAATTAACAAAAATCCTTGAATTCTTTTTGAAATTGCTTTTCTGAGATCAGAAAATCATCAGCGTCAAACAAAAACAAACAGTTAGAAAATTCATCTTATACACTAGAAGTGAAACCTTTCTTGAACAGTCACTTTTAGAAAGGACGTAATATCTACTAAACTGGTGGAAAGCAAATTCAGAAAACTTTCCCGCATTTGCACACTTAGCTAAAAAATACCTTTCTGCCATTGCAAGTACAGTATTCAGTGAATGTTTGTTTTCAAAAGCAGGCGATACAATCGAACCTCATTAAGACGAATTACTTTTAATACGAACCGTTTTCTGAAGTTCCGTCAGATTGTATAGCATACTATTCTTCCCAGATAAGACGAATTACTACCAATATGAACAGATTTTCTGTTCCCCTTGATATTCATCTTAACGAAGTTCTACTATCTATATGAAAAATAATAATAATAATAGTTCTTCCTGAAAATCTGAAAAACTGCTATTTTTGCATCACCATTTCAGGTATTTTATGTATAATGTTTCTGTAACTCACTTAAAAATATTCCACAAAATAAAATTATTTTGATGTTTACGATGATTATCTTTAATAAAATTATCTTGATGTATTGCTTAAAAATTTGAAGCAGCCAGTTTCTGTGAACAGTCTGTTGAGGAACGTTGGGACGGTTATAAACCGAATAAATTTTGTTTGTGTTTTGCGGTACAAGGACAGCAATGGTCATGCTGCGCTGGGATGTCCAGTTTTCCAAATAAGCCGAACCTTTTAAGGCCCAGAGAACCAACTTCCTGATTACGATGAGCAATTAATCAGTAAACATGTTTTTTTTTGGGAGGGATTTCGAACTTGGGAAAACTGCATGCCAGATAAACACATACCTTGTAAGGCCTTCGAAGAAATAATTTATTTCAATAATTATATGGTAAGAATCATGTACTTGTATATGTAATTAATTAAAATTAATTATATATATATATATTTTAAAATAACTAAAATCCAAAGTTTAGGATATTTTGGAATGTATTTTAAGATATTTTTTGCAATGATTTAAAAAATATCTTGCAATTTTTAAAAATATTTCAATCACTAATTCTAAAACTGATTAAAAAACAGAAGAGTAGCCTGTATTTGACAGAAACTTCTTTCAATTTAACTAGATTTTTTTACACTCTGGTTTTATGACAACTATTCAGCCTAACCGAATATTCGTTGCATCCCTAATTCAAACCACCAAATGTTTTCAAAACCATTATTTTACTTGGGGGCAGATAGAATGAATTAAGCGGCACAGGATTGAATCTACCAAGAAAATGTGTTGGAATTCTATGTGCGATTGTTTGGAGAGTTATATTAAAAACAAGCCAATATTTATGCAGACAGTTGAAGAAAACAGAAATGTATATAATAGATGCAAAAATAAACTAGAAAGTAATGTACATGTGGGTATAAAGAGAAATGTTGAAAACCTTCAGTTCGAACTGATTGCTGTTACTTTAGATAAAAAATAATTGTAGTATTTCTATAGTAGACGGCCGGAAAGATCTCGAGGACCTGCTTTCTATGCACATCTTCCTATGTTAGGATGTTGAAAATACAACATAAGCAAGCTGTATCTCCAGCTCACTATTTGGTACATTTATTATCACCAAATTTTAAAGCAGAATGTTTATCAAGGAATGAGGGGGAATAAGCAATAGGTAATATTGCAGACCACCTTAAATTACTTTTAAAATTATTTCCACACTGACATCTTACTCCAAAAAAGCACTTTGCTTTATATTATTCCAGAATTATAAGACAACTTTGTCGTCTTTTGAGGTATCGGAGTATCCAATGAAAGAATAAACATTTTCCATCAAAAAAGTCTGCGTCATCAACAGGAAATTTTATTCACATTGCAAAAACTGTAGCACATAGTCACCAACTAAACATGATTCACGTGTTTCATTCAAATTACTTTAAAATTTCTACGGTAACTTAAGTGAAAAGTGGTAATGACGTGCTAATAAATAATTTAGAGCAGAAAGATCATATTCAAAACAGAAGGAATGAACGAAAATTCAGAAGTACTGATGTGCAATAGCTTTACAACGGCACTGTATATTCAAAAAATGACTATTTGTCGCTTGTTAAGAGGATTCGTTTTTGTTTGTAAAAATAAATAGTATTGTTTATAATTATATTTTAATAAAAATGTATATGTTGTAACAGCTTTGAAGCTACCTACTTTGATCATTCTTATGTAGTAATCAACACTAATATTGTAAACATAAATCTGAGGTAAATATATAATTATGTAACCCTGCTTATTATATCCTCATACTATCTCACAGATAATAACATGCATATTACTTTGCGACACAAACCTTGCGACACAAATATTTGCGATATAAACCTTGTTGCACAACTGAGAATTTTAGTATTATTTAAAAAATGTATGTGTGTGTAATCACTTCAGTGTTTTGCAATGTGAAAAAAAAATGAAGTTACTTTAAAATTAAAATTTCTTGTAGTTTGTACTTTTCTTAGTTACATTTAAATCTGATTTATAGTTACATATATTAAGGTGAAATTTAAATTTGTCACGCTGAAATTTATGTTATGCAGAAAATTTAAACCCTGCTAACAATGCACAAAATAAATTCTCTGCATATACAGTGGAGCGCCATTTATACATCTTTCAATGGACCGTCTCAAAAAGAGAATACATATAAACAAGTTATGAATACATATAAATGAAAATTGCCCAACCTTTTCTTGAATTATAATAAAAAGTGAGTGAAAGAATATCGCCTAAGGTCTGTATTTAAATTAGCATTAGATCAATTATTGTTTTTCCCTTTTTAATAAATTTTGGCAAATTGAAAGTTGGCGAATTGCACTGTGATGTGTCGGATGTTGGTAAGTTGTAGTTTACTTTCCAAATTCCAATTCGCCAATTTTAATAATCAAAACTTCCACATTCCAAATCGCATAATTTTTTACGAGTTGAAATTTGACCATTTGAAAGTTGGCAAGTTGCAGTTTATTTTCCAAATTTCAATTCAGAAATTTTCAACTCGCAGAACTTCAAAATTCCAATTCGCATAATTTTTTCAAGCTGAAATTTGACGAGTTGTTGTTTATTTTCCAATTTACCAATTTTTAACTCGCGAAACTTCAAAATTCCAATTTGCATAATTTTTGAAAGCTGAAATTTGACGTGTTGTTTATTTTCCAGTTCGCCAAGTTTCAACTCGCAAAACTTCTAAATTGCAACTCCTGATTTCCCTAATCCCCCACTCTTTAATCTCTGATTCGCAACTGTCTAATTTCGAAATCTTTAATTCGCAAGTCTCTAATCTGAAAATCCACAACTCTTTCAGTCGTAATTCTTCAGTAACTCGGTAGGTTTTGCAACATTAAAAATAGCTATCATTTTGGCATTTACAGAAAACCTTTACCTTACCCTTGTTATTGCGTACAGACAGAAAACCCAAAAGCTATAGCAGATTCAATATCTATTGAAACCAGCTAAAAATGATGTTTAGATCTTTATGATTACCCATTTAAAATTTCATCTGTGTTTTGAAACTTAAATAATTAAATAGGCATTTGAATTTTTAATTATCGGATCTTATTTTTATCGATCTCTTTTTATTAATCCTAATTTTTAGGTTGTGAAGAAGATAAAATATTAAGAAAAATTCATAGCTTTATTTCCATTGCCAAACTTATTAAATATATATGAACATAATAGCATCTACTTTGGGATTAAAGGTTTATCTAATTTAATCTCAAATTAGATACAATTATGCTCATACGTACTAATTTTTTAGTATATGCACAGACCCAATTTTGTGTAGTTATACACAAAATTGATTCTCTGTATATACTTAAAAATGAGTACATATGATCATAATTGTGTCTAATTTGAGATTAAATGCAAACAAAATTGGTTCTCTGAATATACTCAAAAATGAGTACGTACGAGCACAATTATATCTAATTTGAGACTAAATACTCTTAAAATTGATTCTCTGCATGTACTCAAAAATGAGTGCATACAA
>QLNU02014793.1:0-12049 GCA_006491805.2 Dysdera silvatica | reverse complement strand
TAGCCATGTTGCCAGCGTAATTCAACATTATAAGAAAAGTTTTTTTTTTCCTTTTATTTCCGTGGTGTACATGGGAAAGTGGTGGGGACGGTCAAGCAAACCCATAGTTTATTTCCAGTAATTCTTCTCATAGCGGATGATGTGACCGTATTAGATGGTCGAATTCTCACAAACCTATGGTTATGCCACTGGTCAGCTTAAGGTCTGAAGTAACATTTCGCATCTGTATATATATTTTTTTTTCAGATCTAAAGGGTTTGCCCCTTCCTTTGGAAGAACAGTGTGTGCTGCACGACGTAAGTATGCGTATTGGTGGAGGGCATAGGTATATGCAGGAGCGATCTTAGTAATCAGTCCCCCTACCCTCTCGAAATTAGTTTATTATTTTCTAGTCCATCTGCAAAAAGAATCAGTAGTGCATCGGGGGGGGGGAACAAGCCTTTGAAAGGAATTCGGTTACGATGTCGGTGTAAAGGGGATTTTTAATTACTACTATGAAGTAACATATGCAAAACAAAAGTATTTTTGAATTGGAGAAGTGGGGGGCATCTTGTTCTTTCACATAGACGGCCGAATGTCACGCTCCAGCCCTGACGGCTATGTTCGCTGTTTTAATCCAAATTTAAAGCAATTTTCGCACACAAAGTTAGACGCAACCAGTGACAGAGTAACAAGAGGACAAGTCGGAAGCGCCGCGTCCAAACATGGAAGGCGCTGGCCATATGAAAGTGCAATTTTTTTCACAAAAAAACATAAAAAAATAAGAATTTTTGAGGGGCCAGTAGAGAAAATTGTACGTGAGGATCTCGATTGAGGTTTTCTGTAGTTGTCTTGGTATCGACCGTAAAACCGTAAGGTGTAGTTAAAATCCATACAAATTGGTATCTCTGGCTGTATAGTCTGGGAATCAGAAAATAATGAGTCATGCTGCTACGTTTCGATAGCAGAACGACGAAAATTTCCAAAGAGTCCTGAGTTTTTTTTTAACCAAACGGGGTAGGGCGCATTTACCACTATGAAAAAAAGGTAGGGGCGGGGCACATTTATCTTTGTATAAACACAGGCAGGGTGCGTTTACTACTGTGAAAAAACGGGCAGGGCGTTGCGCCCTCCTGAAAGTGCCTAGGGGAAACGCTCCTTAATTAGGAAAACAGACATTAAATATCTTTTTATATATTGCAATTTATTTTCTACAAATTTTATAGAAAATAAATAATTTAACCAAAACTAATACTTTTGTATGCTTTTTATTCAATATTAGTTTTCGTTTTTTATTTTAAAGACTAATTCTGATACGTGATGCTCCTGCTGTATAATCAAACAAAAAAAAAATGTGAAAGTAATGTTTGTGAAAATTTATTTGGAACTACATATAAAATAAATCATCCATTGTTGGAACTTTCAATTGTCAGAACCATTCTTGCAAACAAGAAAGCGATCATCATTGTCAGAAAAACAATATCTTTGTTTTTAAAAATTGTGATCGATTTAATAAATTACAGTAGTCGTGTTAATCTGAATTGGGACAGGGACCTGCTCGGATTAATTGAAATCTTTAATATCGAATTTATTGTAACTGTAAGTTATAATTGTTTCATGTCAATGTGTGTGTTTCGGTGTGTACATGTAACAGCCAACAGATGCTGGAATGACAACGGAAAATTTCGTCTTTCTCTATGGGAAATTTCAATTAATTGGTAGCACACACTGCACTATTTGTTTACGTCTTTTCAGTTAGCTGCTGTTGCTGCCGACTTACAAAAAAAATGGATTAACCAGATTAGCGTAGTTAGGATTAACGAAATTCCACTGTACTCATAATTTTGATAAAAAAAAAATTAATGTTTCGTCAATTAGATTTTTTCTTATATCACCTATATTTTATGTTATTCTACACTATATGCCTAAAAGTATCCAGACACTTTGGATTTTTTAATTTTTTTGAATTTCTAAAAAACTGCTCAGCCAATTGTTCTCTAACTTTGGAGATATATAGAACATACTTGAACGCCCACTTTTCAAGGAAATTTCAGTGACTTGTGCATTTAAGAAACCACCCACATATTGACAAAGTGAAAAAATATATTGATCACCCTGTATCATAAACAGCTGAAAAGCATTTGTAACTTTCAGAAAATATTTAACCAGCTATGCTTAATGCCTGTGTGTATTTTCGTAAAACAAACATGTATATTCATGAAGATAGAAACGTTTCTTTAAGGAAACCCAAATTTTGTCACATGTTTTTTGCTTATAATATCCACAATTTTCAGTCAAATTTCAGAAAACTTACAGAACGTTTGTCAACGTACGAGAAAAATATTGTACTTAAATTAGAAATTAATACACGATGAGATATGAGCATTTGAAGAAAATAATTATTTACTGCGCATGCGCGAAAGATGTGAATAACTTTCTTTCATAATTTTGTAATCAATAGTATAGGACAACTTCAAAAAAAATTTAAGTGGGATATCTTGAAAATGCAGAAAGTTATAGACGATAGAGCGAGCCGTATTTCACTAATTCTCTGAAAATAGCTAGATGATAAGGGGGTTTTCCACAAATTGTCATATTCCAAATTACCAAACACTCCTGTTCTGAAAATGAAATATTCCAGATTTATGCAAATAAGGATCAAAAGTATCCGGACACCCCTCTACGTGGTGGATTCTGTTAGTGACGTCAAATTTCTAGCTCTCAAACAAGTATAAAGGAAGTCTGACGAGTTATCAATTATAATTTCAAAGGTAGAAAAGTAAAATGGGCGGAAAGGGCGAGCTAAATAATTTTGAACGTGGTGAAGTCATTGGTTGTCACCGCTGTGGAAAATCTGTTCGTGAGATTTCTGTAATGTTACGAGTGCCCCGTTCCACCTTTAATGATATTATCGTAAAGTGGAAACGTACGGGGGCTACAACGGTGCATCCACGACCTGGTAGACCACTCCGTCTAGTAGACAGCGACCGCAGAGTGTTGAAGAGAGTTGTGAAAGCGAACCGCATAAAATCAGCGAAAAAAGTTCGTGCGGATTTTCAAGAAGCCTCTGGATGCAATGTCAACACAAAGACAGTTCGTCGGGCTCTGCGAAGTCTTGGTTTTCATGGCCAAGTAGCTGCATATAAACCAAGCATTACCGCAACCAATGCCAAGCGTCGCTTACAATGGTGCAAAGCGCGCAAAACATGGAGCCTGCAGCAGTGGCGTGAAGTGTTATGGAGCAATGAATCACGGTACGCTATTTGACAATCAGATGGTAGAGTCTGGGTGTGGAGAATGCCGGGTGAACGCTTTTTATATGACTGTATTGTGCCGCAAGTTAAGTTTGGTGGTGGATACATAATGGTTTGGGGATGTTTCTCATGGTTCTGGCTTGGCCCTCTGATTCCTGTGAAGGGAATTCTGAAGACGGAAAGCTATCTCGACATTTTGAGCAATTTCATGCTTTTTACATTGTGGCAACAGTTTGGAGTGGGTTCATTCTTGTTTCAACAAGATCGTGCTCCTATCCACACAACACGGGCTGTACAGAGCAGGCTTGCTGACATGGATGTTGAGCAATTGGACTGGCCTGCTCAGAGCCCAGACCTAAATCCCATAGAACACCTATGGGATGAATTAGAATGTCGAATCCGAGCTAGGCCCAAACACCCCACATCGGCGGGAGAGCTAACTAATATTCTTTTGCAAGAATGGCATGCAGTTCTCACTGAAAATTTTCAGAAACTAGTACTTAGCCTCCCCGATAGAGTGGCAGCCGTCATTGCAGCAAAAGGTGGCCCCACTTCAAACTAATTTTCGACTCGTTGGTTTGTTGTATTGTTATGGCGCAAGGACAACAATGGTCATTCTGCACCAAGCAAGGTTTTTGATTTCTGTAATGGAAAAGTAAAACATGCGGGTGTCCGGATACTTTTTATCTTTATTTGCATAAATCGGGAATATTTCGTTTTCATAACAGGGGTGTTTGATAATTTGAAATATGACAATTTGTGTAAAAAAACCTTAGCATCTAACTACTTTCAGAGAATTAGAAAAATACGGTTCACTCTATCGTCGATAACTTTGTAAGTTCTCCTATACTATTGACTACGAAATTATGAAAGAAATTTATTCATATCTTTCGCGCATGCACAGTAAAAAATTCTTTTCTTCAAATGCTCATATCTCATCATATATTCAATATATTAATTCCTAACTTAAGTATAATATTTTTCTTGTACGTTGAAAAATGTTCTGTAAATTTCGTGAAATTTGACCGGAAATTGTGGATTTTATAAGCAAAAAACATGTGACAAAATTTGGGTTTTCTTAAAGAAACGTTTCTATCTTCATGAATATACATGTTTTTTTTACGAAAATGCACACAGGCATTAACCATAGCTGGTTAAATATTTTCTGAAAGTTACAAATGATTTTCAGCTTTTTATGATACAGGGTGATTAAATGTATTTTTTCATTTTGTCAATATTTGGGTGGTCCCCTAAATGCAAAAGTCATCGAAACTTTATTGGAAAGTGTGCATTTAAGCATGTTCTATATATCTCCAAAGTTAGAGAACAATTCACCGAGTAGTTTTTTAGAAAACGGAATCCGTGTCCGGATACTTTTGGGCATATAGTTTATTAGTGTAACCGAGTGCATTCCCAATTGATGCTCATACTGTATTTTATCTTTTTTAAGTTCGTATTCAATTTAATGATATGTAAATTCAAGAATTGATATGAAAGTCGTGGAAATGGTACATAAGAGTAAAAACTTTATACTGACGAAGGAAGTGCAAGAAGTGTGTTTCGCCAATTTTGATGAACGTTGTGTGATTCGAAAGGTCTTGTTGCAGGGAGTAAAAAAGTTAATACTAACTATCTGTCGCATCTCGAAAAGCGCTATTTTCGATGTATGAACGAATTTCTTCAGTGCAAAAGAGAAGAAAAACAATAGTTAAGTTAATAAAGACAGGGCGAGACCCACAATAATGTTCCTTAAAATAGAAATAAAAATTTATATCCGGGGGGACCATTTGAATTGATAAGCGTATATTTTTTAATTGTTTATTTTATTTAATTATTTTTTGAATTAATAAATCCCAGACTGTTACAGTAGGTGTAATGGCTGTGTGCCGCTCGGTAACGAATGTTGGATTCGACCGCTGACCCCCTCGTCTCCACACACGTGTACGGCGGCCATCAGCATCGAGTGAAAAGCAGGATTTGTCACTAAAGATGACATTCCTCCAGCCGGACATTGTCCAGCTTGATCGTGACTGGCACCATTCCCAGACGACATCGCCTATGGTGGGTTGTTAGAGGCAAGTGATGTAATTAATTGTCGTCGAGACCTGAGCCAAGCGTCAGCTAGTCGTTGCCGAACGGTAACCCTTGATATCACTGGACCCCTATGAGTTGGCCAAGCCAAGCATATCCTGTTCTACGGGGCGCCTACAAACCAGTGTTCGTTTAATCCCCCGCGGATTGGAAAGAGATGACGGAGTTTTGGGATAGTAGTGGCAGGATTTGTAAATGATGCTTGGATGGCGATGCAGGAGTCGAGCTGGCCAAAAGTTGGGAAAGACCAAAAATTGGGCAGCGGGAGTCAATGGGAAAATGGAGTGAAAAAGGACGGGAACAGCGAATGAGAAGTCAGATTCAGGGGCTTAATTCGAAGAAGCGTGTAGGCCTATATTGCAAGTCATAAGCGCGGCGTTTGAGCCTCGAGCTCTCGCCTATGGGCGGCAATTTTATAAATCTGCCACTGCTGTATATGGTTCCGGATAGTTTATAGACTATGTCTTGAGACAGTCTATAGACTTTGTCTTCCGTCCACACCTTTATGCATGTCTCGAGTCAGTATCGGAGCATTCTTCTTTAATTTTTTCCCCTTGATGCAGTTCCTTGCAGAAGAAATGTCAAATTATTGAATGCGAACCAATGAGATACGTAAGGAGAGCCATGGCTTTTTTTATTCTTAAATTTTTATGCTCCCGATTGAAAGACGTTTTCAAATTGTGATTTTCAAAATCAGCCAGGGCACCTGTGTTTTAACTTCTGACTTCCCTGCTGCTCTTCAAGACAGACGCGATCTGGACCAGCAGTATCCCATGAACAAGGCGCATATAATCTTGTAGCACCGGGCAAAATAAATATACGTGAAAGCAACGCGCTTAGCGAAAATTATTTCAATAGGCTCGAGGCAGACTACTCTGGGTCTACAGCATCACGTGCGTTTACACCATGCAATATTGAGCAACATTGTACTGGCAAGGACTCCCTTTGGATTGGAAGGACCAATGTTCCCTGGAACCCTCAGAATGGCCTCCCGAAACCACCAGATACCGGGAGTTCGACTCCCAGCAGTGCAAAAAGAACGCTTACTCAGAGATCTCATAAAGATCGCACTGCTCACTGTAGTCCGGGGTTTGGTTCCCTAGGCCTTAAGAGGTTCGGATTCCTCGGAAAACAGTAGGTCCCGGCGCAGCATGACCACTGTAGTCTTTGAGCCGTAAAACCACACACTAACTAGGCCACCTGATGGTCTACTGGATGCCTATAAACAATTGCTAAACCCCGTCTCTGAGACCAAAATCGCGAGACCCGGTCTTCCAGTGTTTTTATTCTTAAAATTTTATGCTCCCGATTGAAAGACTTTTTCAAATAGTGAATTTTTTTTTTTTCAAAAATCAGCCAATAGTTCAACGTGTTTTTTAGCTAGCTCTTCCACTGCTTCTCTTCTCTTGGAACGATTTTTGAAATCTGGACCAGCAATGTCCTATAGACAAGGTAACATATGATAATCTTCTATTAACTCAAGCAAAAAATATATATAAGCGCAAGAGCATATCGGTGAAGTATTTAGCAATGAGCTCGGAGGCAGACTGGTCTAGGTCTACAGTATTACAAGCGTCCACACTATGCAATATTGCGCAACATTGTTTAGCGATTGTCTCATGACTCCCATTTCGGATGGGAAACCAATGTTCTGCGATTTTGGTCGCAGAACGGCCTCTAGACCACCTGATGGTCTACTGGATATCTACGAACAATAGCTAAACCCGGTCTTCTAATGTGGACTAACCTTTACAATGGCGTAGGGGTAACACGTTCGTCTATCGTGCCGTTTACCTGTGTTCGATTCTAACGGTGCCTTTTTTTTACCGCCGTTTAACGGTGTCGTGTTTTCTACCCACCGTAGCCCGAGATTTGGTTCCCTATAGTTCGTTCGCGGAAAGTTGACCGATGGTACCTTTAGAATTCACGGGAGCTGACGTCACAAACGGACTAGTTCATTACAGCAGAGGGGAGGACGTCATTTCGGAACTGGTTTTTGGCGCAGATAAACGTTCGTTAAAAATGAGTTCTGAAATGATGTCCTCCCCTTTGCTGTAATGAACTAGCCCGTTTGTCCCGTCAGCTCGCGTGAATTCTAACGGTACCATCGGTGAATTTTCCGCGAACGAACTATAGGCAACAAAAGTTCTTAAAACTAAACCCCGACCCTGACTGGCCTTGGTTGTTCTTACGCCTTAAAAACACAAAATAATCGACTTTGATTTGATGATCTAGTTTATTATCGACTTTGATTTGATGATCTAGTTTATTATCGACTTCGATTTGATGGTCGATTTTATTATCGACTTTAGACGTAGTGTGATTATGATTTTTTTTATGTTTTCAATAAGAAAAATAGCACTAAACCAGTTTCCATGTAATTTTATTTTCAATTTTCTCAGTCTCGAGGTCGTTTTGTATAAACATTTTCATTTATAAGGCATGCATGTTTACAGAGAGTTTTCCCTGTCTATGGTAAAACGAAATAAGAAACATGCAATATGTATAAACACAGACGTTGGAAATTTGTTGGCCTGTTTGCAAATAACTTTAAAGGTAAGGTAAGATAGCTGAATATTTACGTCGCCTCTTGTAAAAAGGGAATCTGTTAACAAAAAAAATTTTCATTGAAAAACATATTTCACTGGAACAGTCTATATTTTAGAATTGTATATAGAGCGGTGCGGGACTGTAACGTGAGTATTTCATAGTATAATTTTTTTCTCTTTAATAACGCATCCGTGGCAATTTTATGGTTGAGAATTAAAACCGAAATGGTTACATTGATTTCATTTTGGCACCAATTGGTAAACGTATGAGATTTTCGAGAAACACGCGACATCTAAACAGTTATTTTGGGCTTGGAAGAGGGGAGGGTGCAGAGCAGTGATGCTGCAGTGACATCATCCCACGATCAATAACGTATCGATCCCAGAACGGGATTGCTTCATTTGGCGAGAGTTTGCCTTACTTGGCGTCTTAATTTTGCCCCGTAAATAAGGTTAAATGTTGCGTTACGGATGGTTTTATAAAAAAAAATGAATGCGGTACACACACATACAATGGCTGATCTAAGCATCTCATCGTTTTTGGGATTACAGCATGATAGGACGTCGCAACTATGTTTTCTTTCTAATTGTACATAGTACCGAACCCCAAAAATTTTAATGACAGGTTTTCTGAGAATCCGAACGTTCGCTCTAACGTATGGCCAGCTTCTCTTCCCCAATCTCCCCCACTGTGTAAATTCTTTCTTACTAACGTATGCTAAAAAGTTAACAGCCGGTTCACACCTTCCGAATTCAACTCACCACTGAATATATATGATTTTTTGTTAGTCCCAGAATTCTGTTAAATTAGATGTACAAATTGTAAATTTTGTTATAGCAATTTGTCCAATTTTTAATTCTTGTTCGCAGAAGAATACGTAAAGAGAACATTCCATTGTATATATTTTAGTTTCTTATTTGACGACATTTTTTTTGTTAATAACCTGGTTTATTTTAACCAGGGTTGGTATCATCAGTGTTATCATTAGTCCAGTAACAAACAAATGTAAAATTCTCATTTATAATTTTCTTTAAACTATACCACCACATAAAAGTTCGTACTGTGAAGTACAAAAATTTGGGTTCACATTAAGAAATTTCCAGTATTTTCTTCCCGCTCGACAATTTAGATCACATGTACTTAGGTGAAGTATGATTTTGAGATATTGCCTTATCGTTTTACTTTTACCCTTTTTTATTCATATTTCCGTAAGATTATTATTACTGTTACCATTAATTTCTCATTATCCAGTTCGCAATAAGAAAGTTGTTCCTTCAAATCTCAAATAGCAACTATAGCAATAGGTTTCCGGTATTGCAACAAGTCTTTACATCTATTAATCTGATATTTATTTATGACCTGAAGTTCCTTTATCCATATAGTTTTCTATGGATTCAAGTAAAATATGGATACACTTTAGGAATATCCTAAGCACCCACCCGATTCCTCTACCTTATATTGCCTGGTATTTGTGGCTTCACAATATTTATGTATTCCTTTAGTAAAGCATCTTACTTGTAATGATTTCCGAAATATTTCTAAACAGGTACCACATGCTTTACAACAGACTTAAAAACAAAAAGTGTGGTTCATTCACTGTAATACAACTTATTCGATTAGTCATAAACCATTGAGGCTTTTTTTTACAGCCAGTCTGTTAGTGTTTTTGCTTTTTATTTTATAGCTAAAGGTCTAACGAAGTAGAGAAGATAAGGCAAAGTAGGCCTAACAAGTTAAATAATATGGTCTTCAAAAGATTGTTTTTGTAACAAACCTTTGATTTATTCGAGTGCTTTTTAAATCATTTTAAAATATTTTAACTAGTGAAACAGTTAATATAAAGCTTTGCAATGTACTAAATTATTGTAATAAAAATGTATATTTGTAATCTTTCGTTTACTAAATCATACAATACTGTTTTAAGTACTTTTATTAGTTTCTGCCAGTTTCTCCCACTTCCTGCCGGTTAAAACCGGTTATTACCAGTTTCTGCCGGCAGAAGCCTGATTCTGACACAGTAAGTTAATTTTATAGCTGATGTGTATTTAACGTGATATTTTCTTAGGACGGAACTAAAATGAAGTGACAATATAATTTGTAATTTTGAAGTTACTCTTGAATCACAGGCTAAAGGGGAAATCAAATAGATTATGGATAAGGACGTCTACCAACGAGATTAATAGGTTGTGCCTACCGCGTTTATTTAGAATGTAACTTCTCATTAAAGACGCACTTGAATGAGCTTAAACATTTGGAAATGTACGAAGAGGGATGAGGTCACGCCGAATTGTCGGGCCCGTCTCGATCTCCTGTGCAATCTTGGAATATAAAACTTAGTAATTAACTATCGTTAATGTATTTGCATCAAGCCATGTTGCGTTTCCATGAATTGAATAGGTCATTGCAAAACCAATATAAAATCAGTGGGTAAAAATTCAGAAATGGGGGGGCGGAGCAGTCGTTGAGATTGCTGCGGTTTCTGTAATCTTTTCAGAGTGGAATAACTCTTTCTTGTACTTAATTATTACCAGTGTACTTTTTGTTGTACAAATGCATCTATCTCTAAGCATAACAAATAATCGTGGTTGTTGTTGTTTTTTTGTTTTTTTTGAAAACTGATCGATTCGATTGAGCACTCTCTGGAATCAATTCGTACCTCATATGTATCACCCCTTGCCTCCGTGGAAAGAGAAATTTTACAACAAAAATGTTAACTACGAGTTTCTACTTTTAGCTGTATAAATGCAGTATATGTAGCAGGCTAATTGTAGAATCAGATTAAAAAAAAAATCGAGTTTTTAATAGAAAGTCTGGTTCTACAATTAGTCTACGACATGCGTACTGTTCGCGCGATGTATAAAACTATTTATCCATCAACCAAAGTTTAATTTCTGCTTTGTAACGACATTCAGGGTTTTATAATCAGGTTTAATGTCAGGGCGAAATAACGAGTTTACGGATTACGGTTAAAAATCGTCTGCTGTGTTGACGATGGCGTTGATTTAATAAGCGTAATTTTAATGGAATGTTGAATTCTCACTTGTCGTTAGAAAATTATTTAGATTACGAAATGCCTTAAAAAGAGTTGCTACGATCAAATTCTGTTATAACGACATTTAAGGAACCGCCGAAATTTTGACGCCATAACCGATACATAATTATTGTGTACAAATAGTATGCGAGGGAACTTCAGAATTTTGACGTAATAGCCGAGTTGTCCTACAACAGGCCGTTATAATCGCGAGTTCGACTGTATTTCAAATGATGCAAAACGTTTTGTAAGAAAAAGAAAGCAAAAACTTGTTCCAAATTCCGTTAATAAAATTTATTAAAGAATAATTCAAGTTGAACGAAATCCTCGGTCTAAACAAACGCGATACGCAGTACCTGTTGGCGTCTTGGCGCTTTTGTTTACGTTGGTGTTATGGGTTGGCGCTACTGTGGATCATGGCAACCTACCCAGGGATGTAGAAAGTAGGAAGTTTGGAGGATGATGAGCAATGGAGAGTAGTGAAGAGCAGATATCCGTCCCTCCTCCGTATAGGCCCTTTAAACTGGACTTTCGTACTTGCCCGCGATACCATGATTACCTGCATATAGCTGCCGCAGATTGCGAGTATGATGGATCAGGTAGACTGTGTTGTTTAGAAATTATAAAAGTAATCTCTCTCTATAGATATTAAATTGCTTATTTATATTGCAAATTTTATTATACTTTTCAATTCTTTAGTCTTTTTTTCTGTAAGTATTCACTCTTCTATAATACCGTTTCTTAAATGTTTTGCGATAATGAAGTATTAAATCAATCTTTTTCCCCCTTCTTTCTTTAAAAAAAAAAAAAGTGCTAATTATAGTATACAAAAAGAGTATACATTATTTAGATATTACAAATATGCTACATATGAAAATGAATTCATAGTACTGTTACATTGTAGATAAACTCAATTTGTTGTTGGAAATATCAATGTATGATGCTTTTACCTGATTGTTCTAATAATTCTGTCATAAAGAACAAGTCACGTGACACAATGCACAAAAGTTCAAAAGTGGGAGGTGTTGATGGAAACAAAATTCTCCTGATGAATTTTATTTCCCAACTAATGATATTGTTCAGGAGGGGTAACCCCCCCCCCTTCTTGTTCATGGACTTAGAGCCCAGCAAGAGTCATGCTGTC
>QLNU02014792.1:8950-22595 GCA_006491805.2 Dysdera silvatica | reverse complement strand
CAACACCACTTGTTCCTTCAGTTTTTATTCCCCTATAATAAAACAAATATCCGCTTTCAAGCTCCACGAACTCTTCACCTTTTCTTCTGATTTCACTAGGTCCCATAATGTCTCATTTGATCTTTAGAAGTTCTTCTTCCAATTTCTGAAGTTTCAAAAACAAGGGATCGTCCGTTTTACGTAGCCAAGGCCAATAACAAACGGCAGCCTTGGCCATTTCAGTGATTCTTAACATCCCCTGCTTTCATGCCACTCTGGTCGCTACCTTGATCCGGAGCATTTCAGTACCTGGACGCTTGGGGCCATGGTTTTTGATGTGTAAGCATAGTGGAGGAATTAGCCATAACTTCGCCGCGTTCGTTAGGTGGGTTGGTGAATTAGCCCTCCCCTTCCGCCTTTCCATCCGTGCAGCAAATATTAATTTGCCTCTTGGATAGAAAGCCCGGCCCACACTACTTGAAGGCGGGGTAGGACACTAGGTTACTGGCCCGGCCGGTTCCACACATCGTCACATACGTTCAGCGTGTGGGTCTCCTTCCAGTTAGATACCAGCAACCCTTTTGCAGGCCATATATATATATATATATATACCGAGTACGCGCCGCATATTTTCCAGAAAGTTTTTGCGTTTGCTGGTGTTTGGGCAACTTTCAACAAAGTTCAGCTTTTTTTTTGCTGGTCAGTTACAAACTTAAATTGAAAAAAAACGAGAAAAATCCTTTGAACCCCACAAATCTTAAAATAATATCCTGCGTACGACCAGGAGAGGATTGAAAAACTGGTAGAAGTGGCAAATATTACCTCGGGCTTGCATAAATGAGCAGTCAATGCCAGTCAACGCGGTACTCTGACGTCACCAATTCCAGTACCCCCGCTAATATCTACCCGCCCTGCGGTGGCGCAGTGTGGTAACGCGTTCTCCTATTGCGCGGCTAATCCGGGTTCGACTCCCAGCAGTGCAAAGAACGCTTACTCAGAGATCTCATAAAGATCGCACTGCTCACTGTAGTCCGGGGTTTGGTTCCCTAGGCCTTAAGAGGTTCGGATTCCTCGGAAAACAGTAGGTCCCGGCGCAGCATGACCACTGTAGTCTTTGAGCCGTAAAACCAAAAAGCAAAAAAAAAAAATCCTTTCAGACAGCACAGCATACTCCCAATAATTTTCTTCAAGACAGCCCTGTATACACTCTCTGATGTATGTAGATATATATGGATATGGATACACCTCAGTAAACTATGAAAATATGGTACTCGTGGTAATATATACAAATTAATAGAAAGTTATTTGAAGGATAAAAACAAATTTTAAAACTTGGAAATAGTTATTCAAAGAATTACAAAATAATTATCGAGTCGCCTAGGGGTAAATTCTGGGCCCACCAATCTTATTTATTATTTATATTTATATGTATTCTTATTATTATTTTATATAAATGACATAATGGAATTAGATGGCAACATAAATTTATTTGTTGATGACATTGGATTGATATAAAACAAATAAAATAGAAAATAATATAATTAATATTAAAGAACACATACGTACAAAATGATAATAATAATAATAATAATATATTTAAGCACTAAAACAGGTAAATATGACGAAACTCTAAATATAGATATAAATCAAAATATAAGAAACAGAATTTCAGGTAATTTAAAAACAGGTAAAAATAAGAACAAGCATAGTAAAAAATAATATAAGTGATTATGAAATGGTGGATGGAATAATTTGCCAGACCATATACAAAATTAAAAAAATTCGAAAGAAAAAGTAAGTTTAAAAGGAAGTTAAATATTCATTTAATATAAAAAATCAAATTCTCAGGATGACCAGGGGAGCTGGAGTAGTATTTTTGTTTTTGTTTTGAGGTGTTTCCGCCGTGGAACAAAATGCAATTTTAGCATGTAAATAAAAATTGTATTGTATACACAAACACACACACACACACACATATATATATATATATATACATGTCACAATCATACTACAATTTTGCTATATATATATATATGTCCTTCATTTCCATTTGCTTTTACCATAAATATTCTTGAAAGTTTTCATTCAAATTTCTACAAATCAGCTTGTTGCTTGTGTGATTACTACTTCAAACAGTTTTTCTTTTCTATACTTCATGAAAAGCACCAAGGATTAAAAACGTAAAAAGAATATGGAGTTAGAAAAATTCTCCGAAAATGATTTTGACTCAATATTTAATTTAAAATCCTTTTACATCCCCATTAGAAAGCTCAAATTTCCACTGGACCTGATATTGTTTTTAGTTTGTCTATATGTCTTTCGCCAAAGGAGAAAGTAAAATAAAATAAAACTTTATTCAAACGGATACAATAATTAACATGAGATGATAATGATTCACAATCCTATAAGTTGGATTGAATGCCTAAAACTAGCGAAGGATTGTGTTGTGTGACAATGCGCCCTTCTGCATAATTGGATATAGTTGGATAAAGTGGAAGTAATACATATGTAAAGAAAAAAAGATAGTTGACTAATATAGGTGTGAGAAATCTAAATGAAGAAATAAGTTGTGATGCATACTTCCGAGTGCTTTGATTCAGTGTAAATAAAGAGATTTTTGTGGTTGATTTAAGCCGATTGCATGTTTCTTCCACACTGACATAACATAACAATCGCATCTATAATAAGAACAACTGTAGATCTAGAAACGAATCCATTCTAGTAGAGCAGACGTGACATTTTGTTATGTGTATTTGAATATGATATATTAATAATCACCGAATAGTGTATTTAGTATACAAATGAATTAAATAAAGTCCAGTTTGTGGTCTGACTTACACACAACTCTTGAAAACACAAAACTCTTTTGAAAATACGGTGAAATGTCAAGTAATATTTATTTTTAAGAAAAACATTTAAGATGTTTATTGTTTATAGAGCACATTGTCAAGAATACTATAATAATTTGTTCAATGAAAATATTTAATTTCTGATTTAGTTTGATATTGGAGACATTGCAAGCATGATTGGATACGTGGTAAGTGTAAACTCTTTGGACGTAAATTATTATAAGATATATTATTTATTTTTTTAATTCTATGAAGGCATTGTTTATATTATATTTCACTTTTCAGGATTGTAGAATACCTTCGTATGACCAGTTTTCTCTGCACTTGTAGAAGAATGACCTACGACTCTCAGAAATGAGAGCGGATGAGAAGTGAAATGAGAGAGAAGGAGAGATTTTTGATACTAAAATAGCGTTTGTTCTATATGTCATAACGTTTATAAGTACTGTTACGGAGAAAAGTCGTATGCGTGACGTGTAAAATATTTCATGAAAAATAAATAGCTCTAAAAATAAAAGATGTCGATGCAAACGGCATTGAAATATTAAGATTTGTTTCATTACTTTACGAGAATAAGGTTAAATTAATTTGTTTCAATTAATATTTTTGTGTTTGAAGATCTCAAGTCTTCATTCAATTGTCATGATATGTCTTGGTCATAATTACTTCTACATACAGACAACCCGAAACAAGATTAGTGAGTAGGATGCAATAAAACCTACAGCATTTTTCAAAAATAGGTTAATAGCTTTTATAATAATTTCAAGCTAAAAATAATAGGTTAAAAGCTTATTGGTTGGTTGGTTATATTTTAATGGCACAAGGACATGGTTATTCTGCGCCGAAAAAGCTTGTTTCATTGCCAAGACGTAAGTCGAAAATATGCTGCTCTTTGAACATATAACTGAGGCTCTTTAAACAAATTGCGGCTCTTTATCTTCTAACACATATGTAACTCAATATTAGAAATCACACAAAGACGTACACAAGTATATGCTTATTAAGTTTTAAGTAATACCATTTATTTTATATCAGTGTTTTATTATATATACTAAGCTGCAAGTTGATGCTGAGCTGAGAACTGCAGTTTTCAGAAAAGTGGGAACCTCTTATGCCAAAGGAACCAAACGCTGAACTACACTACGAGGAACAAAGGCACGTGTTCACGATACCATAGAGTGTCGATCCCGGTATAATGGCACGATACATGAATGATTTACCCCGACTCCACCATAACGTATTGGACCTATATTGCCTCGAGGTACCTGAACCCTTAAAGGCTTTGGGGGAACAAGTTAGTGAGCAATTAGTCGGATAGGGTATTGTTTTCAGGTACGGTTAGGAGTCGAATCTTCTTCAATAGTAAAGTAGAAAGAAAATTTACAACTGCGCAATCAGATAGCCTTCCATAATAATAAAGGACCTACGTACTGTATATAAGTGTGTATGTTAGGGTTAACAACTGGGAGAAGAGGACGGGGGACAAATTTTGGCATTATTGGATAGCTTTTTTAAAAATATTGAACACGTAGTTTTTATTTTATGATCCGAAATGTATTTCTTGAGATTTCCGATTGTCTAACGTTCGTGATCCCTCTTCCATTTTTATCTATTATAGCGCCATTTGAGAGAGTAAACATTAAAAATCGTAGGTCAAAGTCATGTATTTTTTCTGAAGAATCTAAATTATGTACATCATTTTGATTCGTTCCGTTTCTAAATAATTATAGTTATTTCTCCCACTGACGACTTCCAAGTGGCGGAGAAAAAACGCCGTTAAAAACAAAACGACGCTAATCAGAAATTGCACAATTCTATAACGCATCCACCGCAAAATACTATCGTTAATCAGAAATATCACTTAATTATAACGACGTTTCTGAGAGAATTTACTTATATCTTTTCTCATGGATTGTATTAATTTGTAAGGGTATATTACTCACTTTTCATCTTCGAATAAAATAACAAAACTTTATCTTTTATATACAATATTTACTTACTATGTATGTGATAAACAATTCATGCATAATTTACTTACCACAAGTCAGACAATCAATAAGTTTCAGAGAGTTACTTACAGCATCTTCGATATTACTTTTTTAGTTTCTTAGATAGATTTTAAGTTTCTTAGATAGATTTTAAATTTCTTAGGAAGATTTTAAGTTTCTTAGATGGATTTTAAGTTTCTTAGATACTATAGGTACCTTAGCAGGACTCGTAAGAGTCAAAAAGCCCTAACATCTGACAAACAAAGACCAAGTGAATTAAAGCGTGCTATAGCAGAGGTTAAGCGTTAGCCAAACGAGGTACTCTGAGAAAGAGAGGTATCTTCAAGGGCGCGAGGGCCCCCGGCTCACTTCAAGCGGCCCCATGTCCCCTTCCTTTGTCCGGGCCCCCCAATAGTGTAGGTGTTTATCAGCGCAGGCTCCTAGACTTTATCCAGACTCCCAAGCTGTAAATTCTGCTGCTCCCCTCTCGTCGGCTCTGGTGTATCATGACGCAGTCATCTTCGATAGTAATCGGTTAAGGGTGCACATATTGAGCTCGACGATGCACATATCATGAGGGAAAATAATAAATACGTTAGTCCATCTTAAGGAAGTCTGCTGTTACTTTTCGAATTTTGTGCTTTACTGTTTTCATAGCAGATATACTTTATACTTTGTCATTTCACATGTTAATGTTTCAAAAATTATTAAATTACCATAACCTGTTGCTATCAATAGAAGGATTTCGCTACTCGTTAATGCAATAGGATTTCGTAGCCATGAAGTTTTGGAAACGAACGTTTTTAGAAATTTGGAGATTTCCTGGGAAAAAATTACAAAATTATTATGCTGCAAATCTTAACGACGGATGTTTGGTATTGCTGGACTCAGAAGCGGCCTTAGAATTTGTGAAGCTCCATATAGTAGGAAATATTCGCCATGTCCTGTTCCTCACCAAATCTGTTTTGGGATTTAAACTTCAAAAGTTTGAAAATAAAGTCTCTGTAGATAATATATGTGCGTACAATAATATTCCTCTTTGATTTTGCTTAAAATTTAATGAACAACGTATTATAGTGTTATTAGAACTTCAGTACAATTAGGTAAACAAAAAAAAAACCCATGATAAAATAAAGAAACTTGTATTATAAATAATTCTGAAAATTAAATTTACTTGGAGATTTTAAAAACACAGTTTATATTTGTTTGCTTCGTTTTACAGCATTTATGTTAATTAAAGTTTCGTTGTAAAATATATTTACCTCATTAAATACATAGTTTTATCAGTGTCATCCATTTCCAAAACAAAAATAAATACAAAAAGAAAAACATTTAATTAAAACTCCTTACTATGTATTTCAATAGAGATGAGTGTTTTTGAAATTCGCTGATTTCAATACCTAGAAATTTTGTTTCATCATATCCACCTTGGATAAAAATACATTCTCAATCACTGATTTTTTTAACTTTACGAATTTTGATTCGTCTGCAGAATTTTCTACATTTCGTTGAGAATGTATTTCACTTCTTTTAATCGCTTAACCCAGTTCCCGGAAAAATATGTTTAGGTAGAAACGATTGAATTCTATTGGATTTAATAATTAAATCAAACACAATCTTTATTTTCCCCACTACGTCCGGAAACTTTCTAAATGATTGCCCGTTATAATTGTGTCTTACTGCATTTTAAAGTTTTTCCAAACTTTTTGAATAAACAGGGAGGAAAAGTGGTCAGAAAAGCAAATTAAAAAAAGTAAATGAAATGTGTATTTAAATATCAACCATATTCAATCGACGACTCAATTTCCTTTAACAGAATATATTAATATTTAATTTGAGTGTAATGACTTATTTTTGCAAACCTACTTGTGGAGCCATATTAATCTAGTAAGTTTATGCCTAAATGATTTTTAAAATCAACAATGTAGGGTATTCAAATGCATTGGGCTGGAGACCAAGCGCATATTATGTGCATCTATAAATTACAATATATGCATATCAAATGCGATTTTTGTTCCAAATCATTTGTGAGGGATCAAAAATTCCCCACGGGCAAATATATATAAATTTACGCCCATGGTTAACCTGTTAACTGTAATAAAATTTTGTTAGGAAACTCGTTTCACACTAGGGACTCTTTGGGGATACTTTGTATTCGGCATGACGAAAATGCCTGTCATACCCAGTTAACAGGTTAAGGAGATACTTTTTGTTAAAAATGTGTAATCTTCCGGGCATGACGAAAAATGTCGTTATTCGCATTTTGGTAGTCTTCCTGGTATGACGAAAAATGTCGTCATACCCAGTTAATAGGCTAAAATCATGGTATTTTTGGGCAGCAAACCTTATTCCGAACAAAGCTAAAAAAATCGTAAATATTTCATAACATTCTCTTTCTTTTTACATCAATTACAATAAGTATTCTGAGCGGGATCGATGGCTTAACGAAACCTAAAAATAAAATAAACTTGCACGTAAATCTTAATTACAGGATCAGTAATACATATTATAATATTTTTTTTTTGGCACAGATTTTTCTGCATCCTCTGTAGTTATTTAAAAAATTAAAAATAATGAAATTAAACCAAACGTGGTAACTTCTAGGAATCATTTTAGTGACAGTATGGAAAATATTCCTCGAGGAATCGTATCCTTTTCAACTACATGCCCACCTATTTACAATTTTTTTCCCTTTTCACATTAACTATCCACCCGACTTGCCTCTTCTCATTCTCAGGATATAAATTAAATTCCGTTAAAGACAAAACATTTCATATTAATTCTCTGCCTTCTCATAAACAGAAAAATTTTCAATATTTGGAATGGTTACCGGTGAACTTATTTTTTAATTTATTTTGTAATATGGAAAACATTTGAATGTTCATATTTTCTTTTAAGTTTAAAAATATTACTGCCACGAGTATGGTATTGGGCAAGACCCCCAACATCGAGGGAACATTCTACTCTAAGGCCGCTTCTGATTTCGCCAGATCGATATCCATATGTTTACCCCCCACCCTGACCGTTATGTTAAATGAACTTGGGGCCCATTTTTAATTCATTCCACATCTTTAAGTTCTTTCAAATCTACTTTGTTTTCGTTTTGTTGTTCACACTTTCGTGAATTAGAAAATGCCTATATAAAAAAGTTCATAGATCCCATAAAACACTCTGTTGGTATGTCAATGTTATGTCATTTTACTGTTAGTTTTGATTTTATTGTTATTACTATTGTGTTTATTTCTTTTTAACAATAATACTTTTTTTAAGTTATCTGTTTCTTATTTTAACCTTACTCGACTTAACACCTTAATCAAAATTTAAACACATATGTGTACACATACACTAGGCTAACCAACTCTTTAGTATTTATCACGTTCTCCCTTATTTTAGCTGCTTTTTTTCAGACTGTATCAGATTCCGTATTGATATTCTATTTCTCCCGTATGTCCCATTAACCGTCGAAGTTACGAAATTTCAGTCATTTATTTTACTATTAAATTAAATTTATGTAAATTTATTTAAATTTCAATTATACATTATTAGAGAGACACGTCTATGAATATCGGTAAAATGTAACTAATGGTTGCAATTAAGTTTACTATAGCCGTAACGAGATTTTAAAATGTGCACAAGAAAATTAAAAAATGCCTGGTTTTCCAGCACCTGTAAGCAAATGCATATATGTTAAAATTCTCAAACACGGAAATTCAAAAATAATATTAAGACGTAGCACTACGCTGGATAAATGAAGAAATTATAATATCAACGTTTTCAGCGAAGTATTATTTATTTAGCAGAAGACTACATACGTTGCGGACAGAAATTAGCGTTCCGAAACGAACATGGACTTCCGTTAATTAAATTATACTACCCTTAAAACTTCGATTTTGTTTTCTTCCTTTACATGTAAATTTGTATTCTATGCTGTGACCTATATATTGTCAAAAAATTTTTCGACAATGTGATATAAAATGAAAATTAATTGTTTTGTTTAATATTGTCAATGTCATAAACGTTTATTTGATTGCGCTGCACAGCTTAGAAATAGAAATAAAAAAGCTCAACATTTATCGCCTCCCATAATCTTCCTTAACTTAGCCTTTGTTGTAAATAAATCTGCCCTAAAGTCACGTGTGAAATTTGTTAACCCTAATATGCACACATATATACTATACGTATATCCTTTAGAATTATGGAAGGCCCTCTGACGGCGTAGTTGTAAATTTCTTTCCTAATTTACTATTAAATAAGATTCAACTAACAACCGTGCCCAAAAACAGTACCCCATCAGACTAACTGCTTACTACTATAGCACAAGAATTTGTTCCCTAAAAGCCTTTAGGAGTTCAGGCACCGCGAGGGAATATAGGTCCAATATTTCATGGTGGCGTCATGGTAAAGCATTCATTTATCGTGCCATTATACTGGGATTGACCCTCTATGGTATCATGGATCACGTGCCTTTGTTCTTTCTTCTGTAGCTAAGCGTTTGGTTCCTCTGGCATAAGAGGTCTTTACTCTTCGGAAATCTGCAGTTCTCAGCTCTGCATCAACTTGCAACTTAGTTTTTCTGGTATCATCAAAAACACTGATATAAAATAAATAATATTACTTAAAAATCTAATAAGCATTTATTTGTGTACGTCTTTGTGTGACTTCTGTTATTAAGTTATATGTGTGTTAGAAGATAAAGAGCCGCGATTTGCTTAAAGAGCCTCAGTTATGTTTTAAAAGAGTAGCATGTTTTCGACTTATGTCTTGGACTGAAACAAGTTTTTTGGCGCAGAATAACCTTGTCCTTGCGCCATTAAAATACAACCAATAAGCTTTTAACCTATCATTTTCAGTCTTTAGTAATTATAAAAGCTGTTAATGAATTTTTGGAAAATGCTATAGGTTTGATTGCATTTCGCTCACTAATTTTATTTCGGGTTGTCTGTGTATAGAAGTATTTATGACCAACAAATGTGCCTTAATTAAATGAAGACTTGTGATCTTCAAACACAAAAATATTAATTGAAATAAATTAATTCACCATTATTCTGTTACGATAATGAAATATATCTTAATGTTCCACTGCCCTTTTAATCAACTTTTTTTATTCATGTTTATTTCACACGTCGTAGATACAACTTTTCTTCTGAGGCAAAGTAAGGGTTATAATATATGCAACAAGTACTATTTTAATATTAAACATCTCTCGTCCATTTCTGAGGATTGTAGATCCTTCTTCTACAAGTGTAGACAATACTTTACATTCGGTTTCGCTGAACAGACCTGAAAAATGAAACTGAATGTAAACAATGCCTTTATACAATTCACCACAATAAATAACTTATCTTATAATAATTTATGTTCAAAGAGTTTACACTTACCACGTATGAGCCCATATCAATGTAGTCTTTCAAATCAAGCTAAATTAGAGAATAAAAATTTCCATTCAACAAATTATTATAGCATTCTTAACAATGTGCTATATAAACATCTTACAATTTCTTTCTTAAAAATAAATATTACTTGGCTTTTCACTGTATTTTTAAAACAATTTTGAGGTTCGATTTGTTGTTTTAAAGTAAGTCGAAACACAAACTGGTATTTCCCTCGTTTAGATATAATGGCATTACTTATTGATGATTAATACATCATATTCACAATATACATTACACACTGTCTCATTCGCCCTACGGTAGCGGTTTCGTTCCTAGATCCAGAGTTGTACTCTTATTATAGACGGGAAGACTATTATAGGCCTGCAAAAGGGTTGCTGGTATCTAACTGGAAGGAGACCCACACGCTGAACGTATGTGACGATGTGTGGAACCGGCCAGGCCAGTAACCTAGTGTCCTACCCCGCCTTCAAGTGGTGCAGGCTGAGCTTTCTATTTATGTGGCAAATTAATATTTGCTGCACGGATAGAAAGGTTTATTTATTTATATTTAACTTGGCCAGCTGATTTCAATGGATGGCAACATTATGAAAGCACTCAACAGACGAATTAAACGGCTTGAGTGCATTCCGAAGAAACAGTTTTATCCTGAAGGAGGAAATTGCCTTTTTGTCTAAAAGGAAAGTTCTTCAATTAGTGTATATCGCCAGACTTCTCTTACGGATCAGAGACACGGAGTCTAAAAATTGCAGCAATACGAAAGTTACAGACAACGCAAAGGAGCATGGAGAGGTGCATGCTTGGAATAACTAGGAGAGATCGAAAAAGAAACACTTGGGTGAGAGAGCAAACTAGAGTAGAGGACATCATTGTTAAAGTAAAAGGGCTGAAATGGCGATGGGCTGGGCATATTGCAAGAAGAACTGATCAACGATGGACAACAGAAATTCTGAACTGGATTCCAAGAGACCACCGAAGACCTAGAAAACGTCCTCAAACTAGATGGGTGGATGAAATAAGAAAACAGGTTGGGGTGACGTGGAAACGAATGGCCCAGGATAGACTTGTGTGGAAAGCATTTGGAGAGACCTTCATCCAGCAGTGGATAGATAATGGTTGAATATGATGATGATGATGATGATATATATATATATATATATATATATATATATATATATATATATATATGATCACTTCCAGTATTAAATCTGTTCAGTACGCTGCAATCTTCAATAATTGATTTCTTGTTTGCCAGGATATAGTCAATTTCACTAGTTCCCCCATTTGGGTGTTTCCATGTCCATTTTCTTTGCGGTTTCTTCTTAAAAAATGAATTCATGATGCTAAGGTTTTCAGCTTCTGCAAATTCGATGAGTTGATCGCCACGTTCATTCCTTTCCCCATATCCGTATTTACCAACCGATGTCTCTCCTTGTTCCTGTTGTCCAATTCTTGCATTGAAATCCCCCATGATGAGCTTGATATGTTGTTTCCCTTTGGTGTGTAACTCTTTGATTTCTTCATAAAATTCTTCAACCTCCTCGTCGGTATGGCTTGATGTTGGTGCATATACCTGTACTATTTGAAGTTGGTATCGCTGGGTTAGTTGAACAACGAGCCTCGCTGCTCGATCTGATGTACTTTCAACTTCCAGAAGACAGTCTTTAATTCTTTTGTTGATTAAGAAGCCAACACCACTTGTTCTTCCAGTTTCCGTTCCTCTATAATAAAACAAATGTCCACTTTTAAGTTCCACCAACTCTTCACCTTTTCTTCTAACTTCACTGAGTCCTACAATGTCCCATTTGATCTTGTCTAGTTCCTCTTCCAATTCCTGAAGTTTTGCTTCAGAAGCAAGGGATCGTCCATTAAACGTAGCCAAGGTCAATAACAAACGGCAGCCTGGGCCATTCCAGTGATTCTTAGCACCCCCTGCTTTCATGCCACACTGACCGCTGCCTTGATCAGGAGCACTCCAGCACCTGGAGACTAGGGCACTAGGTTACTGGCCCGGCCATATATATATATATACTGAAATGCCAGAAAAACTGGTACAGGCGTGCGTATGCAAATAACGGAGCTTTGCAACCAATCAGCGTAACGCGATGCTGTCGGCAGCACCTATATAAGACAAGAGATGTCTGGCAAAGCTGTTAGATCGGTTCCTGCCGCTACAATGACAGGCTATCAAGATTTAAGTGATTTTGAACGTGGCGTTATAGTCGGCACAAGAGAGATGGGACATAGCATCTCCGAGATAGCGACAAAATTTGGATTTTCGTGTACTACCATTTCACGGGTATACCGTGAATATCAGGAATCCGGTAAAACATCAAATCTTCGACAGCGGTGCGGCCGGAAAAAGACCTTGAAAAAAACGGGACCTTCGACGACTGAGGAGAATCGTTAAACGAGATAGACGTGCAACACTTCCTCAAACGTTCAAGCTGGTGGAGCTTCTGTTATTGTATGGGGCGTGTGCACTTGGCGTGATGTGGGATCCCTGGTATGTCTAAAGACAACTCTGACAGGTATGTAAGCATTATGTCCAATCACTTACACCCATTCATGTCCATTGTGCATTCCGACAGACTTGGACAATTTCAGCATGATAATGCGACACCCCACACATCGAGAGTTGCTACCGAGTGGCTCCAGGAACACTCTTCTTCCTTTAGACGCTCTTATTGGTCACCCAAATCTACAGACATGAACATTATTGAGCATATCTGGGATGCAACAACATTGTATTTACTTGTATACTATGCACAATTTCATCGCAATGGGGGTTACAACCATAATCGACCCCCCCTTACGTATGCCAGTGACACCCTCTTCTTAAATAAAAGCGTTCATTATTATTCAGAACGAAAAGCAACTTATATCGACTTTATCAATTCATGGATAAACCCACACCAAGGGAGAGATCTTTATACAAAGGAATCATTATCTTTACAAGGGAGGTACTTTACCAATTTAAGCTTACATAATAGACTCTTTGTATGGAATAGGCATGTATAGTTAGAGTGAAGTTTTGTACCATATTGATCGTAAGTACTAAAACCACAAAATAGTGCGAAAATTAAAAGGCAGTGACAAAATAAACATTTTTATCAAAAGGAAAATTAATATAGTCTTAACGTTTGCAAGATAAAACTAAGAAAAGAAAAGAAAAGCAGATGCAGTCGTGTATTACCACTGAATTTAACTATGCATGTATTTATTTTGCATGTAACCTCCATAAGGCGGAAACCTGCATACTACGGAATTTTTTTCCGGTCCCGTGGACAGCCTTAGACAGGTTTCACTGTATGTATATATGCACAATACAATTTTTATTCCCATGTAAATTTGCATTTTGGTGAGCGGGGAAATGAATAAATATATATTGAAGAAATGTAGTAATCCCATCCAGTTGCAAAGATATCATTACATTAAA
>QLNU02014791.1:0-13199 GCA_006491805.2 Dysdera silvatica | reverse complement strand
GATCTAATTTTTTAGAAGGGTTTTATAAATAAAGTTCAATAATTTTAAAACATTTTTAAACGTATTTTTTCCTAATTTGGAAATTATGTCAGGTCCATAGCTAGACGCTTGTTACGTGGGGGGGGGAGGGGGCTCAAAATGTTACGAGGGGCTACAGGAGAGCTTAATATTTGTTACTTTGTTAATGCATCATTTTAATATATTTAATAAAACTAAATATATAAGTAGGCTAATATATTTTACATTAATGAATAAATTTTGCATTGAAAACCTATGGACTTATAGTTTCCTAAAATTTATAGTTTCCCTTATACTTGTTATAGAGTAGATGGAGGCTCAAATCTTTTTAAAAAAATGTGATGTACACAAGATCTACCGTGGACATCTATTTTGAATATACTTTTAACGTTAAATAACAACTTTCAAATTGTGTCATGTACAATTTAATACAAAACAAAAAATTTAAAATAAAATTCTTAAATAATATATTTTGAAAAAAAAAATCCTGCGTGCCTGTTTACGTTTCCAGGGGTGGGGTGGGGGAAGGGGCTCATACCCTTATCCCAAGCTTGGCTACGACTCTGAATGATGGGCATGCATTTGTTAATTTTTAAATTTTAGGAATTCTTTTTAAAAAAAATCTTACATAAAAGCAGTAAAGTAAAAATGAGAGGAACTCATTTTTGTTTTACAGAAGCATTCTTTTGTCGCCAAACTTTAATATTTGGCGACTAAATATTGAGGAATAGAATAAAATCAGAATTGTTCATTTCCTTTGGTTTAGGGGTGGGGTGCCTCAGGGGCGGATTTAGAAGTCATTCAAGGGGGCGTTCAATGACTTG
The DNA here is from genome assembly GCA_006491805.2 of Dysdera silvatica. Taxonomy (NCBI): domain Eukaryota; kingdom Metazoa; phylum Arthropoda; class Arachnida; order Araneae; family Dysderidae; genus Dysdera; species Dysdera silvatica. Next base: position 12,357 of record QLNU02014791.1, on the reverse strand, counting down.
AGTTTTGAAAATGATACCTAAATGGACCTTTACCTTGCATCTTTTCAATGTTAAATTTTCATTCAAGTGGGTGGCGATCTGCTCCCGCCCCCTAATTCCGCACCTGGAGCACCTTTCCATGTTGGAAGGCTGCTTTAAATTAGCTGTAATCGAAGGAGACCCTATTTTCTAATTGTGTGGGCAAATCGGGGAGGATTATTTCCTTAAATTATTAGTAATTTTCTCTTTTATATTTGACATATTCTCGTTTTAAGATCATAGTGAAAATAAAAATTGACGAAAATAAAGCGTATTAATAGTTTGCAATGAAAAACTCTAGTTTGAGATTTTTTCTACGTGGGTGTTGAAAATTATCAAGTAAAATTAAATCTCCCCATGGGAACTCACAAAAACTCCCTGGTGGCTTTGTGTGTTGACCATTATTTGGCAATTGTGTTATCCCTGTGAAGAGTAATAATATTTTACCCACATATTAATAAAAATGAATTGATTTCTTCTGCAAATCATCTGGATTCATTTAATGGGCCACACTTAATGGCTCAGAAGGCCACACGCGGCCTGAAGACCACAGGTTTCCTCATCCCTGCGTGATAGCTATATTAACAGATAAATATATCCATCTGTTAATATTGATAGGTTAACAGATAAATATATTCATCTGTTAATGTAAATGCATTAGTAGATAAATATATTAGTCTGTTAATGTAGGTAGATTAACGGATAAATATATATACACTAATTAATTTTGTTTCTTTGCTTGTAATTTTACGGCTCAAAGACTACAGTGGTCATGCTGCGCCGGGACCTACTGTTTTCCGAGGAATCCGAACCTCTTAAGGCCTAGGGAACCAAACCCCGGACTACAGTGAGCAGTGCGATCTTTATGAGATCTCTGAGTAAGCGTTCTTTGCACTGCTGGGAGTCGAACCCGGATTAGCGGCGCACTAGGAGAACGCGTTACCACACTGCGCCACCGCATGGTCTAAACCATTTAATGTAGATAAATTAACAGGTACATATGAAGTAGCATATTATATATTGTAATTATATAACGATAATCATAGAGCATTTTTTAAATTTATTTTCATAAATTATTGTTTTTGGTGTCGAAACATTTTTACTTGTCACAGAGATGCAATTTGTATCTATAATCATCGTTTTAATAAGGTAATTAAAAAGCTATGATTTGGCTGGAGGATTTTATATGGCGCATGGACAGCAAAGGTCATTCTGCGCTAAACAAGGCTAGGCTACTTTTACATTCTAGTTTGGTATTTTATAACAGTTTTTACCCATACCCATTGCTAAGCTTTGTTCACTTGTAGTGGCTTTTCTAGCAGCTTTTGTGTTTATACGAAATGTTAGTAAAGTCGGATTAATTCTTCAGCCAAGGGTGTGCAAGAGATACTGAATAAGTTAAGAGAGTAAGAATTTGTGCCGCATGATGAAGAGAGGGTAAGAAAACGCTTTTTGAGGGAATAAACATCGAAAATGACATTGAAAACGATGTAAAATGGAGTAAAGGAAGCCGAGTTTATTTCAGGAATATGCTTTAATAATAATTTTTCCATATACAAGTGGAATCTATTACATACTGTACCCTGTGTTGCAAACTTGATATATTTTACGTAATTTTGTTATTAACTGTATGAATACAAAATATCCGTGTAAATAATGAAGTAGAGATATAACTATACAAGTATAGATATAGAATTTCAAACTGGGGTGTGTTTAATGAAAAAAGGGACAGATTTTTCGATGGGAACTAAATTTTCTCTCCTATGGAATTTTATTTCAGAGCTAATAGTATTGTTCAGATGAGGGGGTGGGTGATTGACAATCTAAATCCCCTGCTTGTGCACGGCCCTTGCGAATATATGTTTCATGTGATATATACTTCCGGCTAAACCCTAACATGTTTGTTTCGCCCATCCTATTTCTTGTCATTGCATTTTTTTTTTCGTCTATGAGCGTAGGTTGGATGCAGAGAGCAAGGACCTTTGAAACAGAGTGTTGCCTTTTTCAAGGTGAAACAGTATTCTGAAATTGATGATTCAGAAATTGCTTTAAGCAGGTATGAAGGGTTCGCGTAATTTGAATACTCTCAAGGGCTTTACGCAACTTTTGAACTCAAGGAGTCATATACGAAATTTTTGCATACTTAAAGAAGTTGCGCATGTTACGCTTACGACTTGTATAATTGAGAAAGCGTTTGCGTAACTTACCTGCTCAAAAATTGTATGCTTAACTTGTATACTTAAAGAAGATATATGCGTAACGTATATATAAAAAATGTATGGGTTTAACTTGTAAATTTAAGAAATTACGCTCGTAATTTTGGTGACTAAAATGTTGTTTAACTATATCTCTAAGAAATTGCCCATATATCTTATATGCTTAAGGTGGTGTACAAGCTTACTTGTATACTGAGAAGATTTACGCTTAAGCTATATACAAAGGAAGATGCACGCGTCATTCATAAACTTAAAAGGTTACATATTTCAGAACTTGCCTACTTAAGAAATTATATATTATTATATATTATTTCTTTTTGTCTACGTAACTAAAATGCCACACCTACACAATTTTTGATTTCCAAATACGCCCTGAGGTAGCGTGGTGGCAATGTGTTCGTCCATTGTCCCATGAATTCGGGTTAGATTCCAGTCAAACTGTAGAATGCCGACCATTCTTCTGCCCACCGCAATCTAGGGCTTGTTCTCCCAGGTATAGTCCGTTCGCGCAGATCTGACGTCCGATCCCGCTACCAGACGGGTTGTTCCATTGCAGTTTATGGGAGGGCGTCTTGGCGTAACTGGCTTTTCGCGCCCAAAAAACCAGTTTCGGCAAGAAGCCCTTCCCTAAACTGAAATGGAACAACCCGTCTGGTAACGGTATCGGACGTCAATTCCGCGCGATTGGACCATAACAGTAATTCAGATCCTTCGCAAAATTGTAGGTCTCGGCGCAGCCTAAATTCGGTTGTCCTTGCGCCGTAAAACAAATACAAAATAAATTTTCTAATACAACTTTTATTAGATATCGCCTTTGTTCGCTGATTATTTGTTATTGTTTATACTATATACCTTAGAAAATTGGCTTTATAATTCATCTTTACTGTCTTAAATAATATTCAAGTCCTTAGTGAATAATACCCTGCATTTAAATATATCAGAGATTCATTTTTTTTGTTAACATACATTTAGGACATTTTAGGCTAAGGGTGAAAAGGATTCATACAAACTTCCTCCTGCTTTTCCTAATTCATATCACTTAATTTAAACAATAAGCAAATTCATTCTTCTGAAGCTGTTTCAAGTTCTTTGCTTTATGTAAGATTTCGGTTTTTGAACCGCAATTTTCACGCTTTTTGGGCAATATTAATAAACGTGCGCATTATATTTCGAAACACATGTGAATTAAGTAGAATTTAGTAGACGAAAACCAGTAACGAAAGTGATTTCAGTGCCGGATTTAGTTATTTAAGGGCCCTAAGATAGAATTAGCTCCTAAAGAATATGGTCCTATAAATACGTAATCAAAAAACAAGTTGTCCTTCGAATCCTTTCAAGTTTGCAATCTTCAATATTTTAGTTTATCAATACTAAACCTTTTCCGGGCATTTGTAAGTAAACTAGATTAAAATAACCTTTAAATTGAATAATATCAGTGTCCCTTCAATGCCTCTGGGGCCCCAGATTTGGCCTACTTGACCCACACGTAAATCCGGGACTGAGAAATTTCAGAAAAAATACATTTATTTGTTCTTGGTTTCGGCGACATATTGAAGAAGAAGAAATGTAGTGTAAGTTCCAACAATTTGTAAGCTGGGCCTATTAAGAATGTAAGCAACGATGACATCCATGGCCGCGATGTTAGAATAGTCCACAGAAGAATTACCCAAGAGAAAAAATGCGGTATAAAGTAAGAAGGAAGCCGGTTGGATGTTTGGGTCGCGAGGTCGCCGCCAGGTGTGGAACAGATTGCACTTAAAAAACCAGCCTGAAAACCCGGCTGAGAAAGCCACGCTTCACGCCACACGGTTTATTCATTCTGTTTCATATCTACGTAACTTTCCCAAGATGGTTCTTGTGGAAGCCGGTTAAAGTTCACTTCGTTTTTCGCGCCCAAATACCAGAACTTGTCACCACGTGTCGCCTAAGCACAAACGGATACTTAACTCCCATTGAATTGTATTTTAGAAGTGTTGATCTTCATCTGTGTGTGTCTCCGGGACTGGTCCCGGCATGAGGAAAACTTTTGCTGGAGGAGGTTTGTGGCATTTGTTGATCGAGTCATTGGTTCTGACCTTGGTTCTTGCTGAGCTTCAATCAGAAGGTTAGTTTTTGTATTTTATCGTTAATATATAAACATGACATGAAAATACAATAGTTCTCTCATATTTTTATACAGAAAATTTTCTTTCACTCGATATCTGTAAACTGAATATGTTTCGAAATAACTGAAATTCAGTTACAGGAGTAAAAAGTTGTATCGTTTTCTATTATCTGATTATGTAAAATGATTGGTGTTTGGTAAAACTACAGGTGGTCACTATAGAAAATTTGTGCAATGCAAATTTCCACGTGTATCAACATTGTCGCAACGAGCTGTAAGAACATAAACTTCTAAGTTAACAGATATTTTTCTCATTCAATAAGCCTTTAGAAATTTTTGCTACGTCCAAATAATTAAAAATTCGTACTGATCGATATTTTTAATACTTTTTGTTTATGATGTACTTTGTTTAGAATTTGATGAAATATCGATGTTATCCACAATTATTATAATAGGGTATAAAATACATGGGTATACATACTTTTTTTAAATACTTTGATATAATGAATTGCTTGTATGATGAAGAGACAATCATTCTATCAAGTATTTTACAAAAAATGAGAGTAGTATGCTTAAAAATTGACGTTTAAGTAAGTTACTTATGTGGAGATAAAAGAAAATAGTTCGATAGTTTATTGTGAAATATGCAGTTCATATGATTTTTCTGAACCAATTATGCGTATATAATTTCCATTTTAATTCAATTTTACTCGCAATAAAGCTATTTTTTTTTATTGATATCTATTATTGCTCTAATTGTCTGTGACTTTTCTGAAATCAAACCATGAACGGAATATTAAAAAACCATTTAGTAGTGATTTTTTTTACTTACCGAATTAAACTATTCTTTAAAGAATATTTTACGTAAGAAACTTATTAAATATCTAGAAATATTCTACTCCATATTGTATACTACTATTACTACGCTGTATGTAGTCTCTTTAGAGATAGTCTATTTAGAGACATATAATATCCTTAAAGAGAGAGAGGGGAAAAAGAAAGTGAACACTTACATAATAAGGAGTTGGCTTCCATTATCTCCTGTTCCTGTCGTGCAATTTTCCGCTTGAGAGTATCTGAAAAATCGTTTTCTTTATAGCGTCGTAGAAGAAAAATAAAGGTGTAATTTAGAGCTATTACGCTATTGAGATAATCTGTGATATTGCAAACAGCCAATTGGCTGCCAAGTTCTTAAAAAGAGAACCTCCTGATTTTTTCTTAGAAAAAATTTTTGTTTTTGGCTTATTTAACTAAAGCGATGTACGCATTTAAACTGGAAATATAATAATGCGTGATGAGAATTTGTAGGACTGTTTCGTTTGTTAGCACTAAATAGTTAAATATAATCTTGTGCGAAGAAATCCCTTTCCGCTATTTAAGTACGTGAAGGTCCCTTTTCTCTTTTTAAGTACGTGAAAGGGTTCCCCCTCAGTTTTTTTTTAATAAGTGAAGGCCAGTTTCACCTTTTAAGTATAAATGAAGGACCCCCCCTTTTCCAGCTTTTTAAGTACTTGAAGGATCTCTTTTCGCTTTTTAGTACGTGAAGGCCCTTTTTCTCGCGGGTTAAATACGTGAAGGTCCTTTTTCATTTTTAAGTATGTGAAAGGGTTCCCCCCCCCTCATTTTTTAATGGCGGAAGGCTAGTTTCTGGGCTCTTCTCATGACAAGACTTATACAATTGTTATGGGGGATTTTTTGGTAGTTTATTTATTTTAAATTATTTATGGTTTAACTTGAAATATTAATAATTAATGAAATGTAAATAATTTATTATAGGTATTTTATAATTAGTTTGGTTAAATTTTTTTGTTAGTTTTACTTATTGATTTAATTTTTTACTATTTGAGAACATTAACACCCCATTTCCATTAACATTAAATATTAAATTTGTTTACCCAGAATAAATTTGTAAATTGGCCGTTGATAATGGTTAGTAAACATTGGTTGACTTTACCTAAAATTTCAAACGCGTTGTGTGTTAAACATAAACAAAATAATAAAAACACCAGGTTCTTTAAAACAGACAAACAATTATTCAATAATTACTGCCTTTTATTTTGTATTAAAAATAAGATAATATATTTTCTATTCCTTTAGAATTTAACAGTGCCATTTAATATTAGCATTTGGAGCTATTAACCATTCTACATATTATCAATTTTTCACTTGGCATATTTTTTTACAGTATTTAAACCTGATATAAGAAATTATAAAACAAAACAAAACAATTCAAATACTGAGAATCATACTGGGGTATATAACCCACCAGAAAAAAATTACACGTTTCATTATAAGTTTAATGAGGGAGGAGGCACTTATAATTATCGATTAATGGAAGAGAAAGAAAGGTAACTTTAACTTACATGTTACACCCTTAATGGCCCATGTTTGGAGTAGGATGGCGTCCCCTGGTTTACATCTTCTTGTTTCAAAATTTCTCTCTCTCTCTCAGTCTCTCCGCTCTGGCTGAGCGAGACTTGTAAGCACTTTTTAAGAAATCGCCATCTTGAAGATTTTTTTTTTCTAAGGACTGCTAAAATCCTTATTCTCGCCAATATATTGCCAACTTTTTCATTTGGCTTAATGTTAACGTATTAGACGGCAATTTTGCCTGCCTAATTGCAATTGTTGGCCAATTGTGGTTGTCTGGACTGGACGCCAAGCCCAGCCCCGGTGTGGGTGGCCTGACCTGTTTATCCACGTGCAACGAGTTGGCTATTTATTGCTGTGATGACTCATTTACTTCCCCTCGACCAGGGATTTCGTCTAAACTTAAGTTTTTATAGGTTTCGGTTGCTGATGGATATTAGCCATATTGTAGGGAGCGAAATAGCAGTTTTTAGGTACATTGATTGGCCAAAAATATTTTGTTTGCAAGTTAAAAATGGGTTTAAAAAATTAAATATGATAGGTAGGAAAAAAACAAAAAGGTGGATTTGTATGTTAAGGGGTCCTGCGTTTAAAAAAAAAAGAAATTTAATTATAAGTGCCTTATTTATATTCAGAATTTTTTTAAGAGTGTTTTTTACTAGTAAAAATCAAATTAATTTAAATTTTACACCTTTGTTAATTCAACAGGCATTTTTAACAAGTATTTTCGTTGGTCATATAAAAAATAACTAAATTTAAAGTTCTTGAAAAGAATTTACAAAGAATTTGATTTTGTTTGGAAGCATGCCTTGCACAGGAAACTTGTTTACTTCTTATTATGCCCATGATGAAGGTTTCTTTGGACGAAGGTGCCGCCTCTTGAATGGAGGTGTCTCCTCTTGAATGTTAATTAATCTGGCATAGTGTTGTAGACGCAGTGTATAAATAATTGGAGGTACAACCCCATCTGAAAAAATTAAATAACAGGCGGCAGAATATCGAAAAAACAAAAACACTTAACAACATCTAAGCATATATTTATATATAGTGAGAGAGAGAGAGTGTATGTGTTTTTTATTTAATTATCTATTTATCTGCTCCTGGGTGTTTAGATTTAATTAGTTATTTTAAAAAGGGAATTTTCAATTTTCACCCTAACACAATGGTATCACCACTCTTAACAAAATCGGTGCGTTGCAATCTATGATGTTTCCTTGCCAGAATAATCAAAGGGCAGTATTTTTGTGTGAAATAATTTGTACTTTTTGATGAATCGGCGAGCTTTAAGTGGCCCTCGAGCAGCGGGTTGAAGACACCTGGTATACATCATCAGCGTAATAAATACAAAATTTATTATAGAGCATTTCATGTGAAAATGAAACTGGAACTAGAATATTAATTTTATGGTAAAATGAACGTCATCAAGCAGAAGCAGATTTAAATTAAACAATTCTTTGTTGATGTCTGTTATCCCTGTAAAGAGTTGTTAACAACAAGGCCTTAACCATACATTTTTTCGGGGAGGCAAAATACTTTTACAGCCTCGCTAATGAATAAGTAAGTATTGGTATTAAAAAAGTTTTGAAAAGGGGGGACGGGCATTAGGGAACATCCACTGGCTACGGCCCTCATTAACAACAAGCTGCCTTTCACTGGTATACTGTCCCCCCAATATTTTTATTCTATCATCGCCCATGCATATATTCCTATGTTAAATATACAAAATTTCATTGCGATGGGGGTTGCAACACCCCAAAACAGCCCCCTGGCTACGCCTATTGCTTCTGGCCATATCTGCGCAGTGACGCCGTAGTTACACATTAACCCAGCGTTCTGTTATTCCGGACTTGACTTCCAACGATGAAAAAGAAATTAATCATTAATTACGCAATGTAGTCATCAGACTGGTTCTTTACGTCTTAAGAAATTCGGATTCCTCAGGAAATTGTACGTCCAATGCCCTGCAATGACATGAGTAATTGTAGGGCATTTGCTGATCGTGTCATTAAAGTGGGCGTGACTCCCAATAAAATCGTAATGATTATTGCATACCGTTGAGGCGATTCGCGTTCCCTCGGTCAGATGCCCTCCTTTAGTATTTCCCAAGAAATTTAACGACTAGTTGAGGCATCTGGATAATTAAAATCCTGAGAAATGCAGGTGCCCCATGGCGAATGTTTCCGCTTTTCTCACACGAACTACAGTAACTTGACATTTTTATGTGTTGGCCCTGATAGATGTCCAAACGGCACTTTCCGACCAATCAAGGATTAAAACCGCCCACGTAACAAACAAACTGACCGATCATATCATGTGGGCGGTTACAAAAATCAGTTCGATTTTCAACTTCAAAACTGTTAAGACATACAATTCCCGCTCCATCAATCGTGAAATGAGCATGCTGGAATGCGCTCCGATAATCAATACCGTTTTCGCATGTTGTATATAGTGAAGTGTTTAATAAATGGTAATGTTCAAGCAAAACGTCTCTTAAAGGCTCTTCAAAATATTTGCCTTCTGAGATTTACAGTTAATCATGCCAATCATACCGTCACGACGACTACCGTTGTTCGGCGTCTGGCTATGATGGTATCAGAGGTTTTAAGCCTCGGAAAACTGGAAGTTTCTGCCCATCAAGGCTTTTTCTGCTCTTCAACATCAAAAACACAAACCTGTGGGCCAATGACAAATAATTTATTAGTTATTTCATTTTTTTTATTTGTTTTTCGCATTAAGAGCTTGAATACGAAAAAAATCAACCGTCTCTACAAAATAGTATAATGTTGAAAAATATCCAAAAAATATCACTTCAGAAGAATGACCGTGTGAAAAAGAAAGGCTTCTGCATAGAGGTTTAAAATCGGCGGGAGCTTTTGTTAGAAAAGGGAAAAAAAATTCGCGTATAAGAAATTTTATTAAACAGTTAACAATATTGATCCAGTGGGGAAGTTTAAACCCCAATTCTCTCTTTAGGCACGACTTTGCGACACAGAATTAAACATGTACGAATCTCATTATTTGCCTTACTAGTATGTCAGCATGAAAAAGAAATAACTTCCATTATCTTCTAACAGGCAGGTGGGACACAACACTACAGTGTGTTTAGGTTTACGTGCATTTGTATATAGAAATATATTACTTACTCTAGTTCACTTTAAATTAACAGTGAGTGAGAAAGAGAAGAGAATTAAAGAAGGGTATTAAATTATAAACTCTGAAAATAATTTTAAAATAAAATGGTGAATCATTATAATTTGAATAATCTACTAAACTGGAAAATTATTTTACAATAGAGATAATTAATAGTTCATATATATACACTATGTTGTTCGCATTTACAAAAAGAAGGGTTTAAACTCAGCTATTTATCCGAGGCGTAATTACCAACTTCATGTGCATTCTGATTTGAGATACCAGTGCGCATAATATTGCAACATTTAATTGACACCAGAGATGTTATTAAATATTTAACTGCTTCCATGGAAAAAACGAAAAATTCGTAGGTCGTATTATAAAATAAAGGATACTATTTTCTAAAATATTAATATATTTATAATCGATTGTCCAAAAACCTGCTAATAAATCATTGGATATTCCAAGTAAGGAATAAATCAATCCCTTTTTAAAAAAAAAGGCAATATTAAGCAGCTTACAGATAAAATTAATCTAATTCCCTTAAAATACATCTATTTTCATTTTGCCCGTTAATAAATTTCCTGCAGCAAAAAAAAATCATTCAAATAGCTTTAATTAATCTACATTTAGATAAGGCTAATTAATCTTTATCTTCGCGAGTTAATTAATTTTCCTTGTTCTGGAATTATTCACGTTTTGTTTTTTGATAAAATCATTTAAGCAGCTTAGCTAGCTTCAGCTTTCTTAGCTGCTTAGCTTCAGCCTAAATTAAAGTGATATTATTTTATTAAAAAAGCTAAAAACACTTTTTCAATTATAGGTTTAAAGAAAAAGCTATTAATTTTCAAAACACGATAGAAAATAACTTCATTATCATGGCGACTTCCTTCGAAAGTGTCTCGATTATCTAAAATTGCATTTTTTAAACTATTACGCACATCATAAGTTAACGGCTTAAAATGCCAACTTCACGTCCACGCTGGTCTTGAATGCACGGTTAGCATTTAGCCTGCAAGATTCATGGATAAAAGTAATGTAGAACTCACTGTAAAAGTGATATATCTGCATATCTGTGCTCATAATTCGTATGGCTGTTTGTCCCAGAAGTTCCCGGAATGATTTTTTGTAGTTGGCAACGCTGGCTGACGGGGCGGAGACGTTGGTGAGGGATCTGAGCTTGGAAACGAGACCGGTATCAGTCGCCTGCGGGAAGTTGTTGAGGCAGGGTCACGCTCCGCGCAGAGGTACCTACTGCACCCTCGTCGATCAAAAAATGGACCAGTTTTTGGAGCAGCGTTATGCAATCAAATTTTGTGTGAAACTGGGTAAAAACGGGGCGGAGACGCTCGAAATGCTTCGGAAAGCCTACGGTGACGGGGCGATGAAAAAAAGCCAAACTTTCATGTGGCACAAGCGGTTCCGGGAAGGTCGGGAGTCCGTCAACGACGACGACCGCTCTGGGCGCCCGCCGACATCACAAACGGACGACTCGGTGCAAAAAGTGCGTCAAGTTTTGGATAATGACCGACGATTAAGTATTCGGATGATTGCAGAAGAGTGTGGAATACCCAAAACAATCGTTCATCGCATTTTAACGGAGGATCTTCAAATAAAGAAAGTGTGCTCGAAAATGGTGCCAAAAGTCCTGACGAGTGAGATGAATGAGCAGCGTTTGTTGAAGTGCCAGGAATTGCATGAACACTATGAAACAGACCCAGAATTTTTGGACAGAGTGATCACAGTGGACGAAACGTGGATTTTTCAGTACGATCCCGAATCAAAGCGCCAAAGCAGCGAGTGACACATCAAGGAGTCTCCTCGCCCGAAAAAAGCAAGGATGAGCAAATCGTGAATCAAGGCAATGCTCATTGTGCTTTTTAACAGAAAAGATGTGGTTCACAGTGAATTCGTGCCACAAGGACAAACAGTCAACAAGGAGTTTTACTGTGAAGTGCGCAAACGGTTGTGCAACAGGGTTCGACACATCCGGAATGAAATTTGCGACAATTGGATCTTGCACCATGACAACGCATCAACCCACACCGCGCTCATTGTCTCCGAGTTTCTGGCCAAAATGGATGTGGCAACGCTGCCCCAGCCGCCGTTCAGCCCCGATCTGGCACCAGAGGATTTCTTTTTGTTCCCCAGGATCAAAAGAACCCTGAAAGGAACTCGGCATGGGACGCTGCAGGCGGTAAAAGCAGCCGCGACGACCTCACTGAAGGAGATTCCCGTTGACGACTTCCAGGGCGCCTTCAATGATTGGGTGAAGAGTTGGCAACGGTGCATCGAAGCAGGGGGAGAATACTTTGAAAAGTTCTGAAAAGATTGTAAACTGATATTGAATAAATGATTTTAAAAAAAATCATTCCGAGAACTTTTGGGACAAACCCTGTATAAAGAGCTGTTATAAAAACAGTAAATCAAAATGCTCGAAAGGTAACAGCACACTTACCCAAGATCACAGTAATTACTAATTAACTAATTACCGTTTAACTAATTACCATTTAACTA